>JAQZBX010041610.1:0-22277 GCA_029593785.1 Cabassous unicinctus | reverse complement strand
CTCTCTCCCACCCAGTTCTGCATGGTATATTCTGATGGAAAATGGCCTACATTTGTCGCTGCTTCGCCACTCAGGACAACCCCCAAAGTCCCAAAAAAGCCCGAGTATTTCAACTGCCCCTCCTCTCCCTGCCCCCAAAATGTCCAGTGGCCACCGGCTCCACCTCACTGTTACAATTTCTTCCATTGCTTGAATCATAATATGTCTACAACAGAACACCACCAAGTCCACTCTAGTCCACAGCTCCTCCCCCCATCCTGAGGGGACTTGGAAGGTGATGTCCACTCCACCCCCAAGTGAGAGAGGGTAGATAGCAGTTCTTTATTTTTATACTAACACTATGAAGTGCTCTGTGAATTGTAAATATATTCTTCCATTTTTATTTAATTTTCTTTGAACTGTCTTTTGATGAACAGAATTTTTTTATTTTAATGAAGTTGAATTTATTTTTTATGGCTTCTGTCTAATTTTTTTAGTATTGTTTTATAATTTTCTGGATACAAGGTTTGCAGAACATCTTTTGTTAACTGATTCATAGATTTGTTATGGTTTTGTGTCAGAATAGTACTGGCGGTTATTTTATAAATTTATGTTTAAGTTAATATAAATAAAATTGCACACTATTCTTATAGGTTCAATAATTCATAACAAAACTTCTTAATCTCTTTATACATCCCCAAGTTAAAGAACCACTCTGGAAACCCTTAAATATAAGTAACTGTATCAGGTGTATCCTCTCTTCCTATTACAGTTAGAATCTAGTGTCCAGAATAGGGCAAAACTAGGAGAGCATAACTAATACAGAGCTTTGTGTTAAGCTGTAATTCTGAGAGCACTACATAACTTGGCTAAAATCCATGTACTGTTCTATATATTCTAGAAGGGTCAGATCTGTGCACAAATCCATTTGTGAAGCCAAAAGCTGCTGTGGTGTAAATGTGCCACCAGGATCCATTTCAAAACATTGCTTCCTCTTGCCAAGGTCAGGGAACCATGCCTGCTATCACCGAAGTAACCAGAGAATGCCAGCCTCCTAGTTCTCAAAAGGATAGCCTGTTTCACATGTTAAATTTCAGCGCTTTTGGGACCTTTCTTTCTTTTCAGAGGTGGAAATCTTTTGTTTGTCATTTAAAAGCAAAGATTACTACTTTCCTATGAGAAGTTTTGATAGAGAGAAAAAAAGTAATATTTCTCCAGAAAATTAGCATTTTCCTTTTATAACAAGTTTTATCTTCAGAGAAGTTGAGAAAATGAATGTACTATCTCCAGGTTTTGCCCACATTGGAGGTTAATTGCTAACTGATGTTCTATAGCTTCGCTGCTTGAACTTGAACTCCAGGTGTAGGGATCTCTACTTACTCATTTAATTTACCAAGTTTATTTAGTGGTCAGTATTTCTTACCTTCCTAAGAGTGCACTCACTCCCACTGCCCTTGATCATTAGGATATAGCTCCAGAATGGAAGGCATTAAAAATGAGGCAGGCAAGCACATGCAGAGCGGGATGAAGCCAGCTTTGGTTTGAATAGGACTTACAGGACCAGTTTCGTTGTATTTCAAGCATGAACCCCATATACAGCCCTTTTGACCTGAGTACTCCGTCCCTAAATGGCAAACTAAACATTCATAAAAATTTAATGGTGAGGAAATTAGTACCTTCTTATGTTTCAGACTGTGAAATGGCACCAAGGGAGCACTTTCAGTGACAGGCAGAAGTGTGTGGATGTGCTAGACCAAACCTCAAATATTCATCCTTTTCAGCCCGTAATTCCTCTCCAGGTCAGTCCGCAGCCAAGAAGTTCTGACAGGACACCCCCAGGATGCCGCCAAAAAAAGGTATTCAAAACAAAACTCTGTTTGTTGAACACTATATACCCTTCCTAGAGATTGGGCACTTTGAAAAGTTTGTTTCAAAATTTTTGTTCTCTCTGCGGGGCTTACCGCCTTCTACTTTTCTGTAGGTAGGTTTCCTTTGGTTCTTGAGAAACTGGGGAAGGTTTATTTTGTTTTCATTCTTCAATTTCTTCCTTTCTTTTATGGCTGTTATGATTTCACTAACTAGTAAGTACTTGCATTTGCCTTTCTGTCATTCAGGAATATAATGGGGAAAAGCAAAATACCTTGAGATTCCGGTACAGCAATTAAAACTCTGGGTACAGTCCATTCCACATAATCCACTGGAGTGTGGAAGAGCTTTTTGAAGGAGATCTGCTCTGTTCCAGTGTATGAGTTAAAAGAAGTTGTGAATTAAATAAAGTTGAAAAGGAGGGTAAACAGAATTCAGTCAGGGAAAGCCAAGAAAAGAGACATAAAATCTCACTTGGGGAGTATTTACGCAGAGGGATGAGCCATGTGATGAAGCACATTTTTGGTTGCTGAAACTTGCTATAACGGGTGAATTTTTGGTACCATGTGGTTAATCTGCAGCACGTTCAGCAGTCATTCTGTGATGCTTATGTAGTTTACATTTGGATCTGTTTCAGCAACATTTCAGTGCCCCAAAGACAAACTAGTGAAATGTTTTCAAACAGAGAAAACCTGGATATACACATTTGCCTTTAAGAATATAATTTCTAATCTAGATAGCCTTGATACAGGTCATTCCTTTAGCTGACTTATTTAATCTTAGAATGGAAAGTGGAGACAGAGACCTCATTTAGAGATAATCTACTAAAGCCATCCAGTTTCAGCCCTGTATCTTGGGAATCTAGGCAGTATCTAATTTCATGTGTTCAGTCATTTTATTGACTTCAAACATCTGGAGAGTCTTTGGAACATCATTATTCAAGTAGGTCATTGCTTTCAAAAAGCAAAAATAACCCCTTCTTTTGATGCTCTACATACATTTCCAAAAAAGCTATTGGAAATAGCTTAGGGTTGCATATTAGCTTTTAACAAGATAGATTTGGATTTTCCATTAATAAAGGTAGGGTCCAAGTCTAATGCAAGATATTAGATTTCAATGCTTTCAGGAGTTCCCTATGGGGGTCCTCAGGCTTCTCAGTTTATTTGGGTCATTATAAGCTTTGTTAGGGTAGTTATGGGGTTGGCAGGCTCTTTTTAGATCTCTGACAATTCTTACAAAAACTTTCAATGAAGCTGTTCAGGCTCTCTTAAATGCCAGCCACCTCATTAAACAAGTAAGATTAAAATGGATTTTTCTTGCTGTTTATTAATACTGTCTATTATTTATCATTTATTAATTTTATTGCTTTCCCAATAGCAAAAACATTTAAACTTTAATAACTTTCTTCTAATTATTAATGTAATAAATGTGCAAATTATAGATAATTTTAGAAAACCTATTAAATGTTGACACTACCCAAAACACATAAGCCCACCACAGAGAGATCACCATTGACATTTAGGTATCTTCTTCTAGACTTTTTTCTATGAGATTTTGCCCATTTTAATAATATGGATAAAAATTAATTAATACACAATGCATATAGTTTTTGAGACAATGCTTGGGAAGAGAACAATAGCATTGCCAATTTTGGTTTATATAATGTCAGAGTATCCTAGCCATAGCTTCTATTATTGAGTGGTTATTACATGCCAGGCTCTGAGGGCTGTGTAGTGATGAGTTGCCACAATGGCTAGATTTGAAGCAATGCAGAGTGATACCTTACTGGGATGGCTACCACTTTTAACAAGCTATGAAGGAACATAGCAGATTGATTGGCAGCTACATTGCTCAGCACTTCTCCAAGTGGTCACAACTTAAAACTGTGCCTGGGGGTAGTCCGTGAAAGATGAAGAAAAGCAAACTTATCTGCCTAGATCCCTTCCGGCTCCCATTTTCCTTTGTGTAAACATACCTTATGGGGAGTCAACACAACACCTATCTGAGTTATACAGCACCTTCAATACCACTGTAGAATCCCAGATCCCACACTCCAATAGTGTGGTGGCCCATCCAAGTCTGGAGTAGCAGAGGTCCTAGAACTCTGGGCTTACAGGTGGGCAACTCTGCTTTGTGCTTGGCACTTTGAGAGCAAATGATGGGTTGGGTCTGGGATGTAGTCAGAACCTTAGGGGGAAAGGAGGCATTTGGGACAATCTGATGAGGTATATAAGATTTATGTCTGATACAGAATTTAGGACTCCTAAAAACATTTGGTTTATAGAAATATTAGTACTTGAGGAGATTGCATGTGGAAAGATGAAGAAGCATAAGGGAATGATTCTTTAGTTTCTGGATTGGTAGATGGAGTAGAAGGAAACTCCAATAAATACAGCAAGGAAACAGCAGAAAGAAAAAGTTTGGTTGGAGTATGGCTTGGTTATTTGCAAAATTTTTGCTGGAGATCAGGAGAGAGGTGGTGTTGGTGACAGTGATTTTGGTATGATCTGGGAGTTGAAATTCCTAGAATCATGTGGCTCTCCAGGAAGAGCATATAAAATGACAAAGGAAGATGGCTAATAATGGTAACCTGGACAATTTCCACATTTAATGGTAGGTGAAAGAAGATAAGCCCATGAAAGGAACAGAAAGAATAGGACAGAAGGGTGAGAAAAGATTCTGGAAAGAAAAGAGTCACAGAACCCAAGGGAACAGAGAGTTTCAAGAAGGAGAGCTGGTGGCCAGTTAAGAACTGCAGTACTTTGCACAGAAATATCTTGCATTGCAGACTGATCATGGGAACATTTGTAAAATGATGACAATTCTGATTTGTAATTTAAAAATACAATTATGTTGATATATGTCTATCATCTATCTATGATCATCATAATTTGAAACAGATTAATGAAGTGTTAACCAGCAAAAGCCCTTAGAAATTTCCCCTCAATCAATCAATAAATTTTGTGATTTATATGTAGAAACTGCTTATTGATAAAACAGTGCTCCTAAGTGGCTTAAATGAAGTAAAGCTTGTGGAAGCCATTTGTAAACTCTGAAACAACATATAAAATAAAGGTAGCAATCATCACCATGTTGCTTTACAATTTGGATTAGCTATATGAATTTTTTTTTCAACAATATAAAGAAAAATCTCAGCCCTGGCTATACAAACTACTCAAAATTCTAAATTTGTGGTGCTCAAATGAAATGGCTCTCTAGTTGTTTAAGATAAGAAGGTAACTATTACTAGTTATTCCATCATTGCTGGAAGCAAAAGTCCAATACCATTTTTATAGTGTGCTTTGATTTAATTATTTGAGAATTCCCTTTAGTTATCATAAGTTGTAGATGATGGAAGCAGGTTAATGAGAATACCTTCAAAGTTTATTTTTCTACTCTGGAGTAGTTCTCACAGTCTTGGTTTTTGCCAAAAATTGAGATTTTTAGTATTTAAGTTCCATATGCCAATATTCACAAATATTTATAATGATACATTATAATGGGAAAAAAGATGAAAAGATGAAATTTCACTCTTGCCTTATGTCTTCATAGGTCTTAGAGAGACTTAGCGGAGGGTAATGAAGTCCATAACTCTTTATTATGTGGGGAACATTAAAAGGATCCAAAGAAAAATTTTCCTGGGCAATGAAAAATATTCTATGAAGAAGCTGGGTTCTCTAAGATTTTTCTTCCTATATCACATTCTAGACTTCAATAATTGCTTCAATTTGGAAATTTATCTTAAACACTAACTTAAATATCACACATTGATAAGTGAGAAATTTCTTCCTCTTTTGATTGTCGTTTAGGGAAAAGTTAGTTTCCATTATTTCAGAGATTCGTATTTATATGTACTATTATTAAATTATCCTCTGTCTTCTTGTGTTGGAATATGTTATGTGCCTTTAATTTTAGTTTATTTAATACAATATTTATTGATTATTGAATAGAGGAAAAATATAATAGACACTCCTTGACTTCAAGAAGCACATAATCTATTTAAGGAAATGAGACAAATACACAGCAAAAGTTAAAAAGCAGTATAAGACCATAATGAAAAAGATGTTTGCTATAGGATATGAAGTTCAAATGAACTGTAGAGGCTATACATACCGTGCAGTTTTTGTTACCTCCAACTCTTTAATCTTCTTTTATGGCTCTCTGTCTAACAGTCTGCAAGTTATCTAAAACATCCTTAGCTGCAGAGCTGAAACATTCAGCAGATATGACTTTGTTCAGTTCTGAGTATGTTTGGATAATTACTCCAAAATTCTGACTACTCCAGTTCTGTTTATGCTTCCCATACCTCTACCTGTTCTTGATCATCCAGACCATATCATTATTTCTAGGCGGTATTGCTAGTGGAACAAATGCTGGTATCACGCAGACCTGGGTTTGAATCCTTGATTTACTTCTTGCAAGCTTTAGACCTTGAATGAATGTATAATTAAAGAGCAATTGGGGAGACATCTGGGAAGATGGAGGATTAGAGAGGCAGAGGGATCACTTCTTTTCCAGAAAAAATAGCTAGAGGACAGGGGGAGACTATCTGGAAGGCTGCTCTGGGGCTCAGGACACAAGAGGAAGGTGAGACACAACCCTGAATAGAGAGAGGTGAAGGAAAGGTGTCTCACTGGCTGAAAAACCAGTGAGTAAAACTGCAGAAGCAGCATCTGGCACCCCATCCCCCCACCTTTGGGGCAAACACCAGTCTGCGGACTACAGTGACTGTAGACTAAGGGGATTGCAGGGATCCTCTTCCCCAAGAAAGGGGAGAGGGAGGGACATAGCCTACAGAAATTCAGACTTTGGCCAGCAAACCTGGTGTGCTGCATTGGAGGGTTGCACACTTACAGGAGGGATGGGGCCATGACATTGTTTGCACTGAGAGATTACAGGGAGCTAAAGATAATTTGCCTTCTTAAACACCTCCCTACATCCTTGGGCTGGTTGCTGAGGAGACAGAAGGAGGGAGGGTGCCAAGGGAGGAGAACAGCTTCTGAGAAAATTTGTGAGTCTTGGCCAGCCCTGAGGAGATTGCTTCTGTACCACCCATCACAGAGTTATACTGAATGCATTCCCCCCTAGCACCTAGGTTCTGAGCTGAGAGGGCTGCCAAAGAGTGCCATCTGCTGGTAAGAACAGAAAAGTGCACAAAGAGGTAAAAATAATAATTAATAAAAGAGGCAAGCAGGTGCCTTTACTGCCCTTTCCCCAAGGTCCTTGGAAACTGGCATGCACTTCATTACTGGGTCCTTAGTTCTTGTTTTAGCAAATTGGAGTATTACTCAGCTACAAGAAGGAATGTCATATTAACACATGGGACAACATGGATGAACTTGGAAGACCTTATGTTGAGTGAAGCAAGCCAGTCATTGAAGGACAAATATTACATGACCTCACTGATATGACTTAAGCAAATTGAGCAGACTCACAGAGCTAGAGTCGGAAGATTGGTTATCAGGAGACAGAAAGGGTATAGAGTGTGGTGAGCTGATGCTTAATATGGGAGTAGTAATACTTTGATGATGCTTTTTCATAATTTGTTATAAATGATTTACAACATTGCAAGGTATTTGTGGTGGGGTGATGTATGGGAGCCCTGTATGATGTTATGTATGTTTGTTTTGTAAGTTCACAACTTTTACTATATTCTTATTGTTTATGTATGTTCATGTATGGATGATATACTTCAATAAACTGTTTCTTTAAAAAAATAAATTAAAAAAGAGCAGTTGGTTGGAAACAACACAGTCCAATTTAGCTAGCTTAAGCCAAAAGATTACAGGATTCCCAAAAGCAAAACTGTTGAGCTTCATGATCAGCCAGATCTAAAGATGAAAGCATTTTAAAATACCCAGGAAATTCTCTTTTTCTCTCACCTCTGCAAATCTGCTTCATTCTTTCTGGAGGCAGATAGTATTCTCTGTTTTAAAGTAGCCATGACAGATAAGGTTGCAGTAAGAGTGCCTAAAAGCTTTCATATTCTCAGTCATATGGGTGGATACATGTATGTACGTCTATGTTAGGGTACAGTTCACAGAAAGTATTTGGAAGGGAGGAGAAAAGTCCCCAAAAAAGTGGGATAACTGGGACAATAAAATAGCTGTTCATTATAACAAATTTCAGCTCTTTTATATCCAACTTACTCATCTCTAAAATGGAGACAACACCTATTTCACAGCTTTTTTTTTTCTTTTTTGGTAACGATTAAATAGGATAATGTGCATATAATGCCTACTATATGATCTGATGTACAGAAAGTATTTCATCAATACTGCATTCCATCCCTTAACTCCCTTCCTCCTGACTTCATTTATAGCCCATCTCTCATTTTGTGTCATACCCAAAACTAGGAATACGTCTTGATAAAACAGAATTATTGGAAATGACCTACATTTCCTTCATTTATCAAGGCAAGAATTCATATATTCCCCCAGGCCCAAGTAGATGCATTGAAACATAACAGGGATTGAACCATTTTGATGGTTCTATATCCAAGAATGTTGCTTGCTGGGGTAAGGATTGGGCAGATGGAGAGGCTATCTATGGGGTAAACTCTTGGAGTAATAATTATGAGAAATTGCAAGACACCAACAGGAGAATGCATCAACCACATCAAGAAACCGTATTTGGAAGATTCCCTGGGGGCAAAATAGGGGTAATTCTAAACAATTCACACATTTTCCACATGGTGGCCACTGAGTGTGAGCAGAGATGTTTGACCATGCAAAAACCAGAAGCCATATAGTGAGTAAAAAAAGAGAAGAAATCGTCAAAGAGATATTCCCTTCCCCACTTCAGTTCCTGGCATAAGGTGAGAGGAAAGAAGCTTTGAATAGGGTGTGAAATTGCAGTTTTAGTTTAGACAGAACTGGATATTTTAATACCTGAAAACAAGTGTGAATTATTACAGTGAGATGTAAATGTAAATGACTAGAAAGCCACAGGATCTGCCTGAGATGTATCCAGGGGTGGAAAAGTGAATCCAATGGAGCCTGATTAAAAATAGAATTTACTTACCCGTTAAACAAATGACCTACACTTACTGAAGTGAAATGTAATGTATTTAGTAGGACACACAGTGGATTTTGATATAAATATCCAGTTCTTTCTCACCAGGAAATTAGTTAGAACCTTTAACCAAGATAGCTTAGGAATTTCTTATGGGTGGTAAGGTTCCTCCACCAGTGTATATAATCCAGTTTGCTCATGTCCTGTGTGTTTTGTTCTTAGCTGGGATCTCTATTTATGATTCCTGGGCTGTAATTACTGATGATAGTTCACTCATTGCTTTCTAATCCTGGTAATGATCACATGATGCTACAAATCTTTTTCTACTCCTGGGGCTGATGGTCTATATATGTCTTATTCCTCATGTCTGTCCTTTCTCTTGAGTGTGAGTGTTGTCTACACACTGGGTAGATTGAAAAGGTCTTCATAACCTTCTCAATGACAATGTTATCTTGCTGTTTAAAGTCTGAACTGAAAATGGACCCCCGGTTTATGTAGCACCATAACACTTCCTAGGTAATAAACAATAGACGGTCTTCCCAGCAATGAGTTGATTTTTGTTTTTTACTTCTTGCCCAATATTGTGTGCAAGTTAAACTTGCAAATTAGCCATAGGCTTCACATAAGGTGATTATTGTGAAGTAGAATTTTCTACCTCAAATATATTTGCTTTTCCTTGAACTTAATGAATTATATTCAGGTCTGTCCTCTAATTCTTAAACATCTTGTTTTTGAGAGGCAATGTCCAATATAATAGTATCTCCTCCCAATTTTATCTTCTTTTGAAAAAATAACCTTTTACTTTTGAGTGAAAGAAGAAAAATTTTTCTTGCCCTTCTTCTGCTGCAACTCTCAAACACACAAACAAATTTTCAGAGACTTCCAGAGTTTCTCTGACTCCACTCATGAGGTTTTGCACATATATACACATTGGCAATTTTAACCTTCTACTGAATTACCAGAAAGTAAAATGTGTACTGGTTTTTAATATCTTCATGGCAACATGAATATACAAGATTCTTATTATAAAAATATTTCCTGGACCCCACAGGAGTCCAAGATGCTTGGGCTCCCCAGTTAAAATTATAAGGTAATCTAATATTTCTGTCTTTCTCTAGTTTCCCCATATAATAATCTCATTGTGATCCAGGACTTAGTATTCTTGAACTCTCTATCCTCCACTTTTGTTTTTGCTTGCTTTTATCAAGGTATCAGATGGAAAATTTCAATACATTGTTTTTACATTAGCATGTTAATTTCCGTTAAACCACTTAAAGTGTACTTTTCAGTTTTTAGCCGTGGCTCATATTTTTTTAGATTTTGATTATTTCCTAGAATATCACTCTGGTTACATCCCTTCTTCATCATAAATCTTAGATGGTTCTACACAGCTGCCATGTGACATTTAAACTCCCCAAACCAGGATGTCATGGTCCTCTGCTGTTTAAACTTACTGTTACTTTAAGTTCATATCTAATCAGTTTGATTTACTCTCCATTCCCGGCATGCCCAGCAAATATATATATATATATATATATACTTATTTATTTATTTATTTTTTAAAAACAATTTATTGAAGTATATCATTCATACATGAACATACATAAACAATAAGTGTTCAGTAAACATTGTGAACTTACAAAACAAACATGCGTCCCCATACAGGGCTCCCCACAAATACTTTTAATTGTTGTGAAACATTTGTTAACAATTTTGAAAGAGCATTGTCAAAGTACCGCTACTAACCATAGTCTGTATCTTACTCCCTGATATATACATATTTTTAAGGATTCATTTATTTATTTACTTTTATCCATTTTTAACTCCCCCCCCCCCCATTTTTGCTGTCCTTGTGTCCATTCGCTGGGCAATTCTCTGTGTCTGTTTCCTGCCCTCTCTTCTCATCCTTCTCCTCCTGTCTTCACTGGCATTCGATCCTTGGAACCTCTGATGTGCAAGAGAGGCGTCCTACCGCCTGTGCCACCTTAGTTCCTGGTCTCGTCTTGGCTCACCCTTGTGTCACTGTCTTGTTACATCATCATCTTGCTGCGTGGCTCGCGGGGCCGGATGGTGCACCCGTACACGGGACTTGACGGTGCACCCATGCGCAGGGCTTGGAGGCCCGTGCACTTTCCACATTTTTCTTTTTTTAATTTTTACCAGGAGGTCCCGGGGATCGAACTCAGGTCCCTCCGTATGGGAGATGGACACCCAACCATTTGAGCCACATCCACCCCCCTGCTGTATCTCCCAAGGTTGACCAAAGATACATAGAGTTACAGTCATTTCCCATACAGGATGGTCATATAATAAATCAGGCTTGGTTTATTACCAGCATTCTAAAAACCAGACCTAGGGAGAAAAACTAGGTCTGGGGACACATGCATGGTTTCTAATATAGAGAATGTTTAGCCTACCCTGATTATCACAAAATCAGGACAGAGAGAATATTTGCAAGCAAATATATTTTATTGAAGTAATTACCTTAGCCTCGCTCAGTCTTTGCTTATCATGACCCTGTCTATCCTTCAATTTTTAGTTGATTTACCCCTGCTCTGTGATGCTTTCCTGAATCTCCTCAGTATGATATAATTTCTTTCTCTTCATACTTTCTGTGGTATTTCAGTATGCACCATTTACACGTCACTCCTCTCATAGTGCTTAGGAGTAGAGATGCTATTTTTGACCCTTATACAAATAGTGACCATTTTTCCAGAAAAAAATGTTATAATGCAAACCTTGCTTGGAGAGCCCATGATCAGAACCAAGATAGGTTGATAAGCTTAAGTCCAATGAAGTATTTCTGCTTTCCTGGCACGACAAAAACAAAAAACACTAGGATAGCCTGTCTTCTGCAGATTCTGGATCTCTTCCCACTGGATAATGTTTCATAGCACTGATAACATTGCTTCCTCTTTGGCTTCCCATTTTCTGTGCCTCTTTTTCTCACCACTTCCTCTCTTTTGACCTCCTTTGTTTCTCTTTACATGTATCACTATCATTATTTTGGCTACTTGTCCTGCCCTGGGAGCATTTCTGTTTCTTTGGAAGCCTTTGCATGTGTTAGGTCTCCTCTTTTACGTTTTGATGTTTAATAGTATTCTTAAAAGTTTTTATTTTTTTAATGAAATAAGAGAAAGAGTACTCAATTAATAAGATATGCATTCAACAATTTGTGGCTTTTTAAAAAAAATTAAAAATTCATGAATTCTACATCTTAGTTAACAAAATATTTGTAGTCAAGACCCTTCCAGAAATTTCAGGATGTATCATTGTATTGCTGATTATTCTAGAAGATACAAGAAAGCAGGAATCTCTTTATTGCATATATCCTCTATGGCCACAAGAATAGTAAAGACAATATTTATTGAATGAATGGTTGACTGTAGGTAAATGTATTGTAAGTAGAGTGAACCTAGCTTTTATAAGATACCTCCTGAGACTTGTAATTAGGTGAGTTTGAGAAGTAATTCTAGTCCAGGGCCCTATTCTTTGTTCTTAGGGCCTGCTGGGATGGGGGGTGGGGGGGCTGTTAGAAAAGAAGGTTAGTATTTCCCATGGTAGGTTATATGGACCAATAAGGAAATAGGTCTATTTTTAAACTTGGTGACTCATTTAGAGAGGTTGCCATAGAAAGTAGTGCAAAGATATTTCACACATAGTATATCACATCCATAGTGCTTTAACACTGCATTCAGATAAACTGCGGGTGGGATGGGTGGAAGCACTCAAAAACTGAAATAAACTACTGCAAGCTCCTCTTTGAAATCCACAAGTCTGGCAAGTGGTGACTCAGACTCTAGGTCAGGAGACCTGAATGTTGTGTCTGGCACCATCATCCCACCTCAGTCTGTAAACTTGGAGCTTAAACAATAGGCCTTCAGTATGTTTGCATCACTTCAAAAATCTGTTTTGCTTTTTGTTCCCTCTAAATTTTTCCTGGTTTATGTCTAGATGTAGATAAGGGTTCTAAATGCTTGTGTGCGATCAGCACCAACTACTAGGAGTGAGTTGACCTTTGCTTTTACTGTGAAGAAGAATTACTTCCCTAATGGCTGCCATAAAAGGGGACAAGACCCACAGTTGCCTGCAGTGGCTCCTCTGGAGCTTTCTGCGGTACATCTCCTTTGAAGGCCACGTGGCTTCAGTTTGTGAGGGTCAGAGCTGTCAGACTGCATGAATGCTGTAGTGAGAAGAGGAGAAATTAAAATATCTGAAATTTTAAGAGGAGAGATTATATTTGCTATGTTAAAAGGTGTCTCGATACTGAGAGACATGAGAGATGTAGATGGGGGGGTGGTGATACAAGATCTTCTCTAAGGAAATGATGAAGACCCCTGCAGTAGATTGACTAGGGTCCCCCATGAAAACATGTTCAAGTCCTAATCCCAGGGTCATATGTGTGTGAACTCATTTGTAAGGAGGAACTACAAAGATCCTATTTAAATTAGACCAAATAGAATCAGGGTGGGCCTTGATCTGATATGACTAGAGTCTTTACAAGCAAAGGAAAGTTTGACACAGAAGTTCAAGCCGTAGGTGGACCAAAAGAAACAGGTCGCCATGTGACATAGGCAAAGACTGATTGCCAGCAAGCCACCAGGAGAGCTCTACAGACATCAGAGAAGACATGGCCTGTTGATACCTTGAGTCTGAAATTTTAGCTTCCAAACTGTAAGTCATTAAATTCCTGTTAAGTCAACCAATGTGTGTTATTTTGTTGGAGCAGCCCTAGCAGACTAAAGCAAACCTTGAAGAAGCAGGCCTAAGTAGTCCAGTAAATCTCTATTTCCCTTATGGCCTGTGGCTTCTTCTTCCTTGTGTCTTTTACTCATGATATTACTTCTCCTTAGAAAACTTTCCTACCCCAATCCACAGACCCAAGACAGGGTAAAACATAGTAAATCTGAGGCTAGAAGGAATTTACTGTGTAACATCCCTATTGTTAATTGATCGATTGATTATTCATTCATGCCACACATATTTACTAAGTGTGCCAAGTGCTGAGGATGAACAGGTGCCTAAAATAAAAAAAGCCCCTGCTTTCCTAGAACTTACATGCTTGTAGGGAAAATAAACAGTGGATCAAATAACAAATAAATGGATAACATAGTGTCACGTGGCAAAGTGCTATGTAGAAAGCTCAAACAGGGTAGAAGTAGTGATAATCCGTAGTTTTCTATTTCTGCATTTTTCTGCCTGAAACTTTTGCATCTGCAGTAAGGTGGGAGTGCCAATGAAGATTTCCAGTGCTGACCTTCAGGTTAGAGCAGTTTTCCATCCCAAGTCTCATCCCTGCCCTCACCCTCCTTGTGACTGCTAAGACCTGATTCCTTGATTCTGCAATGTAAGCCAGCTTCCTTCTGCTTGGTTACCATCTCTACATTGTTTTTGCCTGTGAAAATCAGAAACCTCTTCTCTGCTTTCTCATTTTCAAAGTTTTGTCGAAATCTTTCATCTGTGGATGTTCCTTCTTTCCTTGTCTTTTAATATTCCTTTACTATCATGTGTAGTTGGATCTGAGACAAACACATGAACACAATCCACCAGGTTTAAATGGTCTTATTCACTGTCTTGGTTTGTTAAATATGCTATGACAAATACCACAAATTGGGTGGCTTAAACAACAGGAGTTTATGCCTCATGGTTTTGGAGGCTAGAAGTCCAACTTCAAATTATCAGCAGGGCTTGTTTTCTCCTAGAGTCTGTCATGTTTAGGCACTCTTCCGTCACATGCTAATCTCTTTCTCCCTGTTTCTGCTGCTCTACTTTCCAGTGACTTCTGGCTTCTCCTGGTGCATCCAAATTTCCTTTGTTTATAAAGACACCAGTCATATATTAAGGCCCACCTCGAATCAATTTGGCCTTATATGACTAGGACCTTGGAAGGTTCTATTCACAAATAAGTCCATACTTTAACTAATAATAATATCTTCAAAGTCCATACCTTAACTAATAATAACATCTTCAAACATCTCATTTATAAATGGGTTCAAAGCCACAGGTCTGGGTTTAGGACTCGAACATGTCTGTAAGGTGACCTGATTCAATCCCCAACATCTACTTAGTCTGCTTAAAACTGAGGTAGTGACACAGCCATCGCTGGGTTTTCTCTGAGGACCCTGGGCATTTTTAACCTTGCGATTTTTAAATTGCTTAGCAAGAAAGTGATCAAGTAACACTACTTACTGTTATATGTGTCTGCCTAACACCATTGGATTGTCCTTCCTCTCTGCCAATTCATCTTCTCTTTTCGAGACTCAATTTAAAGGCTACCTCTTCCATGTGCCTTGCTCTGACCATTTTAGCTCCCTAGGATGTCTCATTTCTCTTAGCATTTATCTTTGACAATAAATGTCAGGGACTTTTTTTTTTTAATGAGGTGCCAGAGATTGAACCCAAGACCTCGTACATGCAAAGCGGGCACTCAACCACTGAGCTACACTTGCTCTGCTGGGGAACTTAATTTTATTCCATCTCACACCAACTGTTAACTGTTTTATTTATGAATATCTTGCCTTCTAGCTAGACTGTGACTTCCTGGAATGAAAGGAAAATATCTTGTTTCCTAGATTTCAATACATTCATATAGATTTGAGTGTCTTGTATACTGGCATGCATATTTAACTTATTAGTTATCACAACACTCATATGAAGTTGTTTTCAAAATTTATTGTAATAAAAGCTGATGCTCAGAGAGGTTAGACATCCTTCTCATAGTGACACTTTTTGAAATAGCAGAGCCATTTTGAGCTCAGGTTTGTCTGATTCAAAGAATAAGACAGTGCTCCTTCAACTGGACCACAAAGCCCCCCTTAGTGCTTTATCTTTAGACACACTAAGTCTATTTTTGTTGAATACATGAATTAACGAATGACCTACCTGGTCTCTTCCCTTCCCTGTAAAATGAAGATCATGGAAGGAACCTGACATAAGAATAAAATAGTCAAACTGAAGTTCCTTAATTTGGCAACTTAGAAAAAGTAGAATGAATTAACTAAAACCCTCTCATCACTTTGCTTTAAACTTCCAGAATGTTCCAGAATCATGGTCCTAAACTCAATTATAAAGTGGAACATTTTAGTCACTACTGAAGAAAGCACTATTAACATTTTATGAGGGTTGGCTCCTTTTCCCCTAACATTGTGGGATTAAAATGTTTGTTTACTATATTCTGGATGCTCTATTCCTATTTTTCCATGATGTTTTATAATTCAGACCTTCTTTAAGGGACACAGAAGTATGTTTTATAACTGCAAAGGTCAAGGAAAGAAGAGTTTGTGTGAGATCCTAGGAGAGATAACTAAACAGTAACCTCTGACTTTCTATACTTTTCCTCTAAATTATCCCTCACTTTTTGTCTCCCTAAGCCTTATTCCTAAAAACAAAATACAACTTTGCCTTAAGATAATGTACCTGCTATAATAATTTGGAGAATAATGACAAAGTTTAAAGAAGAAGACAATAACCCCGTATAATTTCATATTCTCATATGGCAGTTAACATTTAACATATTTCCATTCAGCCTTGTTTCCTTTCAAAAGGCATTTATTTCAGATATTTTATTTATTATAATATAGCCAATTGTATAAACTTTTTGCAAAATGTATATCACACATTTCTACATATCATTGAAATATTTATAAACATTATTTCTATGTAATGAATGCACAGTTAATTGGCACAAACATTCCCTTAAAATTGGTAATTCCTCACAACTGGAGCTGGTCAGATGCAAAGCCAAAGAGAAAGGATGGGAAGTAGCTAGGGTTCTGTACTCATGTTTTTCCCCCTGTGACTGGAAAAAACAAAAGCAAGCTACAGACTTCTAGAACATTGAGCGTGAATAAATTTCTCATGTGGTGAAGATGGAGTAACAGGTACTGAATATACTCTCCTACCTGAAACAAATAAATGGACAAAATATATGAAACAACAGTTTTCAAGGCTTGTACCTCAGACAACAAAGGATAGTGACCTCTTTGAGATGGAAAACAAATGAAGAGAGCCTTAGAATTGTCCCCATCTTACTGCCTGGATTGTTTCCAGGCCACAGTGCAGGGTGTGAGAATGCATTTGGAGCCCAGTGATCTCCCTGAGTTGGGAGATGAAACTGAGAGTCTGTGGAGTCCAAAACAGGTACAATTCACAGGGAAGAATACCAGAGAAGAGAGAGTTGAACAGAGAAAGAGCTCTGGAGAGGGTTCCTGTTGACTCTTCAGCTCAGGAATTATCATGCATGTGGCTGGTGAATGAACCACCCAACATGATTAGAGGGAACAATCTTTAGATCCCATATAGGGCTGGTAATATAGTTCCTCTTAATCACCAGCCAGAGTTTTGCTTCAGCAGGAGGGAAATATTAGCCCTAGACTAAATATTAGCCCTAAACCTACTCTGGTCCCATCTAGCAAAGCTTAAAAGCAAGACCTGAGAAGATCAAACTGTTTCTTAAATGTATACAAGAACAAAGACTCGATAATATTTATAGGAATATAAAAATATCTAGCACCCAAATCACAATGTCTATTATCTAATCAAAAATTATCATGGCTACAAAGATGCATGAAAATGCTCATAATTAGGAGAAAAATCAAGTAAATAGATTTGATCTATAAATGGCACAGATAATATAAATAGCAGACAAAGACATTAAAATAGTTATTATAACTGTCTCACACACATTTAAAAAGCCAGAGGAAAGATTAAGTAAGATCATGGAAAAGATTGAAAAGACAAAATTGAACTTTTACGGGTGAAAACTATAATGTCTGAGATGATAAATATGTTCTATGAGATTAATAGCAGATTAGAGTGTTGCAAAAGCAAAGACTGGTGGATTTGAAAACATGTATGACAACAGTAGAACTGAGTCTTGAAGGGGAGAAATGTTCCTATACTGTTGTAAGTTTCTTAAACTATACATATAATGGTATAATATCACTTGAACATAGACTGTGACTAATTAAAATGTATACTCTTAACCCTAAACCAACCACTTAAATAACTTCACAAAGAATTACATCTAATGAGCCATAAAATGTGTTAAAAAAGGAATATTGAAAAAAAGTCAACTAATCTAAAAGAAGGCTGAAAAAAGAAAGGGGGAAAAAAGCACAGATGAGACAAATACAAATTAACCCAAATGTATAGTCACATTAAATGTAAATGTCCTAAATACTCTTATTAAAATTTAGAAATAATAAGATTGAATAAAGAAACAAAATACCACCATAGGGATTCAACAAACAATAATTTTGTTAAAAATTATATTCCTAGAATTATTTTCCAAACATTTTTATGTATATATTAAATATGACATTGTGATTTACAGATATAAAATATATATATATATACACACCTGTAACAAATATGGTTATTTTTGTTAATTTTTTAAAAAAATATAATAAAGGGATTATATTTAAAAAAAAACAAAACACCACTATATGCTATCTTAAAGAAGCCCACTTTAAGTATAAAGACACAAGTAGATTAAAGGTAAAAGGATGGAAAAAGACATGCTATATTAAACTAATCAACAGAAATCTGGAGTGGCCATATTAATATTGGATAAAATAGCTTTTAGAGCAAAAAATATTATCAAGAATAAAGAATACCATTCTGTAATTATAAAAAGGCAAATTTATCAATAGGAAATAGCAATCTTAAAAATGAATTCACCTAATACAAAAACTTCAAAATACATGAAACAAATGTTGACAGAATTGCAAGGACAAAATAGAAAAACTCCACAATTATAGTCGATTCCAGCATCTTTCTCTCAATTACTGATGGAAGAAGTAGACAAAAAATGAGTAAGCATATAGAAGACTTTCACAACACTTCTTAAACTAACTGGCATTTATAGAACACTCCACCCAATGAGAGCAGAGTAAACTCTCTTTTTAAGTGAAGCCAGAACATTTAACATGATACAACATATTCTGGGCCATAAAATAAATCTCAATAAATTTAAAAGGATCCAAATCATACAAAGTATGTTCTCTAATCACAATGGAATTAAGTTAGAGATCAATGCAAAAGATAACTGGAAAATCCCAAAATACTTTGAAACTATCACATTTCTAAATAACCCATGGGTCAAATAAGAAAATTTAAAAATTAAATAAAAAAAAAAAAAGAAATTAGTGTTTTAAATTGAATTTTAAAAAGTATACAACATAGCAAATTTTTTAGATGAAGCAGTTCTGAGAGAGAAACATAGTATTTTACACCTACATTAGAAAAGAAGAAAGGTCTCCAATCATTAATCTCAGTTTCTACCTTTAGAAACTAGAAAAAGAAGAGCAAATAAACCCAAAATAAGCAGAAGAAAAGAACAGAGCCAAAACCAATGGGCTAGAAAACAGAAAAACAGTAGAGAAAATCAATGACACCAAAAACTTATTCTTTGAGAAGATCAGTAAAACTGATAAACTTCTGGCCAGACTAATCAGGAATAAAAGAGAAAAGAGAGAAAAAGAGAGATCTCATATTTACAATAATACATGTCCTTTTGGTTCTGTTTCCCTAGAGAACCCTGACTAATAATAGTAGTTAAAAAAACCATCCCACAAAGATTACTTCAAGTCCTGATAGCTTCCATGTAGAATTCTACCAAACATTTAAGGAAAAAATAATTCTAATTCTGCACAAACTTTTCCAGAAAATTGGAGAGGAGGGAATATTTCCTAATTTATTCCATGAGCCCAGCATTAATCTGATACCAAAACCAGACAAAGTCAACCAAAAAACAAAACAGTAACTGATGTATGCAAGCAACAATCAATCAAAAATTTAAATTTTAAAAATACCATTTATTATATCAAAAAAATTTGTGAAGTACTTAGTGATAAATATGACAAAAGTTGTATAAGACCGGAACAACTGAACACTACAAAACACTGCTGGAAGAAATTAGAGGACCTAAATAAATGGATATACCACATTTTTGGATTGGAAGATTCAACATTAAGATTTCAATTCTCACCAAATGATCCATAAATTTAATCAAAATCCCGGTAGACTCTTTGTTTCTCTTTTGCATAGCTTGACAAGTTGATCCTAAAATGTATATGGAATGCAGAGGACTAGAATAGGCAAAATAATTTTGAAAAAGAACAAAGGTGAAAGACTTATATACCTGTCCTCAAGAATCATTAAAGAGCTACAGTAATCAAGATAATGTGGGTTTGGCATAAAGGCATCCAATCAAAGAAAGACAATTTCTGGGTAACGAGAGTTCTATTTCGTAATGGAATGTGGCAGGTGCCCTGTATTTCCCCCACTCCCTTTAGGAGGCTTTAAAGCAGTGGTCCCTAAAGCATGGTTCAAAGACTAGCACCATCAGCATCCCCTTCAAGCTCGGTAGAAAAACCCCACACCAGACCTACTGAAGTAGAATCTTTGTGATAAGACCCAGATCTGTATTTCTCAAGCTCACCAGGTGATTTTGATGTACATTAAGGTTTGAAAAACACTGCCCAGATATCGCCATGATAGAAATCCTCCAGGATTTGGGGAAAGGGGAAGAGGTTTGGAGACAGTGGCAGAATTCAGTGCCACAGAATAAAGAGGAAAACTGATGGCTTTCGTCCATGGAATCCATTAAAATATACTCACAAGGCTGCCAGGTTGAGCTGATGAATAAAAAAATAAGCTAATCTCATTTTTAGCCATCAGACTATTGATGATAATAGTGTTTCAAGGTAAGCAAACAGCTTTTACCAAGCACGGACAATGGACACAATTTGTTGTTTGAAACTAACTGTAATTAGATACTTGAAAAGAATACATAATCTGTGAAAAGAAATACAGAATTCTGACTCCCTAAGTCTTTTAAAATTCTTTTCTCTCTGTCCCTCTCTCCCCCTCTCTCCCTTTTCACTCTCTCTCTCTTTCTCTCTCTCTTTCTCTCTCTCTCTCTCTCACACACACACACACACATCCACATCCATGTATGCATACATCACAGTGAGAGTCCATGATACATGAGATAGAATGTGGAACTGAAGAGTTTTGATGACTGAGTGGTAGGATCATCTTGAAGAGCCAGAGGTGAAGGTCTATTCTAGCTGAATATGAGCTATGAACTAGTTTTTTGGGGGAATACTTGTATATTTGAATACATTAGGCTGAGTTAAGCCTACTATCAGGATTTTGTCCTACCTTCAATCTTCTGACTGTATAATATATTAAGTTAGGAAACTGAGACTGTTTTTACTTTCTAGAGATGGAATATGCCTTGTCCCAATAACCAGAGTGATTCTATCTCAGGGAAGGGGAAGGTAAGATTACTGTGCAATTAAATAATGAGCACCAGCACTTATTTGTTGCTCCTTTAGATGGGTCTCTCTTCACTGTGACTTCAGCTTTCTTTCATACATTCTATCAGCTGCTATAGAACTAGGTGTAGATCTTAGTATTTGACCATTATCTTTCCCTGCAGGAAGTAATAGTTATAACTACAGTCCCAACTCTCTGGCATTTAATCAAGATAAAATTCATTACCTTTACCTGAAAAAAAAAAGCACTTATAAGCAGTATATCAAATGAATTAGCAAAGACAAGGTCCTGACTTTTAGTAGGCTTGGCAGACTGTCAGTCTCTCACTAAGTGCTCCCCATCCCACCCTTCCTTTTTCCTGTTTGTGAGAATCTGTCCTCTGGTTGGCAGAGTACAGTCAAGAGAGTGAATTAAGAAGCTTGTTGAAGGAGATTGTACACATCTCTAGCCCCAGACTCGGTTGACTCCTGTCTCCTTTTGTATGTGAATCAGATTTTATTTCTTGTGCCACTGAAAGGCTATTACCCAAAGTAGCTCCTGGTCCCTTATCCATTGGTCAGCCTAAGCCTGTTACAATTACTCCTCCAATGGCTGATGGGCAAGAATGAGATGGTGAAGCTGGCCATTGACTCTGGGAGTATGACAAGTTTGAATTTGGCTGCCTCCAATTGATTGGCATTATAAATAGGCATGGGGGAAGGGAGCTAAGATTACCAAAAGACAGGGAATTTAGGATAATTTTTTATTCCTAGTCCTTATGTTTTGGTGAAATGCACCTTGATCTCATCTTAGACTAACTATTATGGTAATTTTCCTACTTGCAAAGGTCTAAGTACTAAGATAAAGGTCAGAGTAGATGTGTCTTTCTTCTTAGGATTTTAAATGAAAACTGTTATGTATGTGTTTTAGTTTGCTGAAGACTGCCAATGCAATATACCAGAAATGGGTTGGCTTTTATAATAGGACTCTATTAGGTTAAAAATGTACAGTTTTGAGGCTGTGGAAGTGTCCAAATCAAGACATCATCAAGAGATGCTGTCTCACCAAGTTGCAGCTGTGGGCAGTCGGGCACATGGTGGCATCATCTAAAGATGCTTGACTCTCTGAGCTCAGCTGTTGGTGATCAGGCCCAT
>JAQZBX010041609.1:0-22289 GCA_029593785.1 Cabassous unicinctus | reverse complement strand
CTGTGAGCTCTCAGGCAAGGTGGCTCCTCAGGGCTACAGCTGTCTGAGCCTTCCCCTTCCTGTCACATGGCAGGACCAACAAGGGGCAGAGCTCTTCCTGTGTGTCTGTGAGTGTCCACTTATGTCAGACCAGCAAGGGAGCAGGGACTCGACCTGAGTCACACCCACTGGCTAGTCAAACCCAAGCCCTGATCGCAACAGGTGGGCTAATCAAAGACCCTTCAGCTGAATTTAATAAAAATGAAGGGGCGCCACACCCAGAGCACCAGATTACAAAGGCAAGCTTTCTCCTTTCGGGATTCCTAAAATGATCTCAAACTGCCACACTCCACCCTCCGCATCCCAAAAAGCCGTTATAATATTCCAAAAACCTTAAATCATTTCAGCAGCAATGCCAAGTACAAAATCACATCAAAATCAGTTATAGGAATACGATTTGTCTTAGGTCAAAAGTCCCTTCTGGCTGTAGAACTATGACACTTATAAAGCCACTGCTTCAGAAGCAGGCTAGTTAGGGAGCGAAGGACGAATCTGGGACCTGGCAGGACACCACGGCTGTGATGCATATGGCGCTGGGAGGACCCCACGAGAGCCCCCACTCGGAACAGAGTTTCATCTGGGATCAACGAAAAGCTCCAGATATTCTCAAGGGGCCTTGCCGTTGCCCCCCCCGGGGGGGGATTGATGGGTGGTGTAACCAATCAAGACAGCAAACAGCTGGGACTCCTCCCCCCAGCATTAGCAAAGGGTGAAATAAGTCATGGTTTGAAAAGCAAGTGCAGAAGTCAGATCAGCCCTTCCTCCCTGCCCTCATTAGCAAGTGGACTGGGGGACTTGGAGTCTGTAAATCAGCCCTTTTAACCCCTTTTTAGCCCGTTTCCTCTCTCTGCCTGGACCAACCTGCAAGTATACCTGGGACACATAATCTGTTATTGTTTCCCATTTCTCTTTTCTCCTTTTCTTAATAAGCCACTGGCCTAATTAAACTGGCATGTACTTAAAATTCTCTTTTTGTAACATAGCCAAGAGCCTAGAGGAAATCCGGCAACACTTCCAACACACAAATGAGGCACAGACACAGGGTAAACATTTGCGTCACCACAAGGAGAATTTGGGAGGGAAACATTCATCACAGGCTCCCATACTCCTTTAAATCTCAAAGTCTGAGAGTCATCCTTAAAATGACGGTTTCTCCTCCTCCTCAGGCTCTCACGGGGACCCCCCTCTCCACAGGCTTGCCCAAAGGCCATTTTCATGGTTCCACCCTCATCAAGCATCTGGGTGGTGACTGAGCTCCAGACCTCACCCTCCAAGAACATTGGGGTGATGGACACACCTTCCCCAGTTTCTGGGGTACAGTGAGGTGGCGGCAACATTCTCCCTAATCTCGGGCACACAGGCCCAGTCTCCTCGGAACAGCGAGACGGCGACCTGGCCTTTCCTCACCTAATGGGGACCAGGCCCACCCCCTTCAGAGAAGTGGGGTGGTGGCTGGAGTCTCCCCAGCCACAGGGCATGGGCTTCACCCTCTCTGTGGCCTGGGGCCACAGACTCCCTGAACAGCAGGCTGGAACATCCACCCTCGCCAGCTGCCGGGGCAAACGCACCCTCTCCGTACACGTGAGTGGGTCCTTCTCTTGGCCCAAGGAGACGTCTTTTCTGGGGTCCACAAAAGACCCAAACCAGGACAATTTTGTATCTTCCAAACTTGCTAAGCTCAGTTATTTATTCTAGTAGCTTTTTGGTAGATTCCTTCAGATTCTCTAAACAGACGGTCATGTCACCTGCGAATATGGTTCCTTTTCAATCTGAAGGCTGTTTGGTTTTTGTTGTTGTTGCCTCACGGTCCTGGCTAGAGCCCCAGGTATGAAGTTGAGCAGGTGGTCAGAGTGGACATCTTGCCTTGGCCCCAATCTTAGGGGGAAACGTTCATTCTTTACCGTGATGTGTGTGCTTAGCTACAGGTTTGTCATAGACTCCTTTTATTAAGTCAAGGAAACTCTCTTCTGTTGTGAATTTACTGAGAGTTTTTAAAATCAGGAATGTATGTCAGATTTTGTCATATGTAATGTGCATCTATAGTGATGAACATATGGCTTTCCTTTTTAATTAGTTAATTTGGTGAATTAAATTGATTGATTTTTGAATGTTAAACCTTTCATTCTTGAGAATAAACCTCATGTAATTATGATGTAGTATCCTTTTTAGATACTGTTGGTTCAATTGCTAAAATTTTGTGAAGAAATTTTGCATCTTTGTTCATGAGGGAAATTGGTCTGTATTTTTCTTTTATCCCTATCATGTCTTTGGTTTTAGTATCAGGGTAAAACCAACCTCATAGAATGAGTATAAGAAAGTATTCCCTCCTTTTCAATTTTCTGGAAGAGTTCATGTAGAAACAGTACTTTTCCCTAAAATGTTTGGTGGAATTCACCAATGAAGCTATCTGGGCCTGGAGTTTTCTTTACGGGAAGGCTCTAAACCACAAATTCAATTTCTTGAGTGAGCTTTGGTAGTTTGTGTTTTTCAAGGAATTAGTCCATTTCATCTAAGTTGTCAAATTTATTGGTATAAAATTGTTTATAATAGTCTCTTATCATCCAGTTGATATCTGTAGAATCTGTAGTAATGTCACCTTTATCATGGCATTGGCAATTTGTGTCTTCTCTAATTTTTTTTTCACTCATCAGTCTCATTAGTGGTTTATCAACTTTGGTGAGCTCCTAAAAGACCAGCTTTTGGTTTAATCGGCTTTCTCTATTGTTTTTCTGTTTTCTATTTTATTGATTTTTTTCACTCTGGTTTTATTATTTTCTTTCTTCTGCTTACTTTAGGGTTGATTTACTTTTCTTTTATCAGTTTCTTTAAATGGAAGCTGAGGTCATTGATTTGAGAACTTCTTTTCTAAAATGGGCATTTGATGCTATAAATTTTTTTCCAAATGAATTTGGCAGCAGTCCACAAATTCTGATATGGGTGTTTTCATTTTTCATTTGGTTCAAAATAATTCTTTTTTTTTTTTTACTAAAAATTTTGTTGCAATGAGGTTTGACTGTGCTCAAATTAATACAACTAAACTCCTAAAATTATTTACATGCAAATGGATAAAAAACATGTAGTTAAAAGAGCTGTGAGTATCCAGTGCCAGCACAATTTCAGCCTCTAAATCAGTGCATTTTCTTTTTTTTTTTTAAAGATTTATTTATTTTATTTATTTATCCCCCCCTTGCTGCTTGTGCTGCTGTGTCCATTCGCTGCGTGTCTTCTCTGTGTCTGCTTATCTCCCCCTTGCTGTGAGGTCTTGCCGCATCAGCCCACGGCGCCGCGCGAGCCGGCCTGCCCTCACAAGGAGGCACCGGGAAGCAAACCCGGGGCCTCTCATATGGTAAACGGGTGCTCTACCCATTGCGCCACACCCGCTTCCTGCCGTGAGGTTGCTGCATCAGCCCACCGTACCGCTCAGGCCGGCGTGCCCTCACAAGGAGGCCTTGGGACGTGAACCTGGGCCTCCCATATGGTAAACGGGGGCTCTATCCACTGAGCCACACCCGCTACCCAGTGCATTTTCTAAGGCAAAGAAAAATCAACTGATCTAACTTGTTACAATTCACTGATTTCCATAAAAAGAAGAGTCCTCCATCAAGGCGTATATGAGACAAATTTTTTTCTTTATTTTTAAAGAAGCGTTAGATTATAAAAATGTTACATCTAAAATATAGGGGATTCCCATATACCGCCCCCCGTACTTTCCCCCATTAACATCTTTCATTAGTGTGGTTCATTTGTTACAACTGATGAACACACATTGAAGCATTGCCACTAACCAGGGACTATAGTTTACATTATGGTCTACACTTTGCACAGCACAATTTTATAGGTTTTGACAAAATGAATCATGGCCTGTACCCATCATTGCAGTGTCATACAGGACAATCCCAATGTCCCCAAAATGCCCCGTGTTACACCTACTCTTCCCTCTCCCTCCCCTCAGAACCTCTGGGGCCACTGCCTTTATATCAGGGTTATAAGTTCTTCCATTGCTAGAATAATAACAATCTGCTTTGGTCCATAGTTGAATTCCCACCTTATGTTTGTTCATTCCTCAATCTTGAGGATTTGGGGATGGTGATGCTTACTCTGCTCCCGATTGAGAGGAGCTGACATCTCATGGGGCAGATGGATGGAACTGTCTTGCTTGCAGTTGTAGATTCTCTGTTTTGTTTTTGGGATGGGCATTGTCCATCATCATCCTTTTGTTAGTTGTCCTGGGTGAGTCTGATGAACTGGGGAGTAGGTGTTGGCTGCAACACCGCTGAGCTTCAGGGCTCAACCGATGTATGAACAGCCTAAAGATTTAAATCTCTGGGACATATATTTAATGGGTATAGTGCTAATTATAGGTTCAAATAAAAGGGGCACAAGAACCATGCGTAGAGAAATTATAAATGTGTCTAACTCTGATACATTGGGGAGATGGGTTATCATATATTCCAAGGTAAGGCCCACCGATGGGGTGCCAGTTTCCTGGGGTTGTCTGCCCTGCCTAGAGTGCCTGGCTGGCTCTGGACCCCTCAGGAGACCCCCTGCTTGAGGCACTGTTTACTGTGGCAGACAGTGAGGTCCTCCTGAGGCATGCATAAGTGTAACCTCTGGAATGACCTGACACACTTTGAAATCTCTTAGTCATGAAAACTCATTTATATTTAATATTTCTCCCTTGATCTAGGTCTTTTTCCAAAATATATTTTAATAGCCTTTCTGATTTCTTTTTTGAACCATGCATTATTTAGTGGTATGCTACTTAGTTTCCAAACATTTGAGGGAATTTTCTAGAGCTCATTCTGTAATTTGATTTCTAATTTAATTCTGTTCTCGTCAGTGAAACTACTTACATGGTTTGAATGCCTTTAAATCTATTGAGACTTGTCTTATGCCCCAGAATGTAGACTATAATGGTAAATGTTCTGTGTAAGCACTTAAAAAATACATGCTGTGTTGTTGAGCTGTGTGTTCTACAGATGACAGTTAGGTCAGGCTGGGGGCAGTGTTCTTCAAGTCTTCCACATCCTTGCTGATTTTCTGTCTGCTTGCTCTATGAATTAAAGAGGCATACTGGAATCTTTGACGATAATTTTGTATTTGCTTATTTATTCTTGCAGTTTTGCCAGTTTTTGCTTCATGTATTTTGATGCTCTGTTATTAGGAGAATAAACATTTAGGATTTTGTACTCTTGATGAATTGATTCCTTAATTATTATGAAAAGGTCTTTGACCTTTAATATTCTTTGTTCTGAATTCTACTTTGTTTGAATTGATATTGCTGCCCTTTCTTTTAGTGCTAGAATGATGTACCTTTTTCTATCCTTTTACCTTTAATAAAAGGATTTGTGTCTTTATATTTATAATGGGTTTCTTTAGGCAGCTTTTAGAGTGGTCTTGCTTTTTAATTTAGTTTGGCAATCCCTACCTTTTTTTTGCTTTGTTTAGACTATTTATATTTAATGTAATTGCTGATATGATTAGGTTAAAATCTACCATCTTGCTATTTGTTCTCTATTTCTCCCATCTGTTGCTTGTACTGCTTTTCCTCTCTTCCTGCCTTCTTTTTGGATTGAATATTTTAAAATTAAATTAGGGAAGCAGATGTAGCTCAGTGGTTGAGTACCTGCTTCCCATGTATGAGGTCCTGGGTTCAATCCCCCGTACCTCCTAAAAAGTTTTAAATATAATTCCTTTGTAGGCTTATTGCTGTAAATCTTTGTTTTGTTATTTTGGTAGTTGCTTCAGGGTTTATAGTATACATCTTTAACTTATCACAGTCTACCTTCAAAAGATATTATACCACTTAACATATGCATAGGAATTAAAATGGGTGCTTACATTTCCGCTCCCCACCCGGGCTTTGTGCTATTTTTTCAATATGTTTTATTTCTCTACATCTTATAGACCCCGTACTACATTGTTATTATTTTTGTTTAATCAGTTGATTATTATCTTTTTTCCTAAGATTTATTTATTTCTACCCCCCCACCCCCATTGTTGCGCTTGCTGTCTGCTCTCTGTGTCCATTTGCTACGTATTCTTCTGTGTCTGCTTGTCTTCTCTTTAGGCAGCACTGGGAACCGATCCTGGACCTTCTGTAGTGGGAGAGAGGCGCTCAATCTCTTGCGCTACCTCAGCTCCCTGGTCTGCTGCTTCTCTTATTGTCTCTCCTCTGTGTCTCTTTTTGTTGTGTCATCTTGCTGTGCCAGCTCTCTGTGCCGGCAGCACTCCTGTGTGGGCCAGCTGTTCACACGGGCCAGCTTGCCTTCACCAGGAGGCCCCAGGAATCGAACCCTGGACCTCCTATATGGTAGACAAGAGCCCAATTGCTTGAGCCACATCCACTTCCCTGATTATCTTTTAAAGCCAAAGGACTTGCAGTGCACTAGTTCTGTGTTTGAGAACATCTTTATTTTGCCTAGTTATTGAAAGATATTTTTGCTGGGTACAGAATTCTTGGCTGAATTTTTTTTATACTTTAAAGGTATTGTTCTACTGTTTTCTCACTCCCATTGTTTCTCATTCTGGTTTATTTTTAAGATTTTCTCTTTATCCCTGCTTTTGAGGAATTTGATTATGATATGCTACCCTGGTGTGGTTTTTTCATGTTTCTTGTACTTGAGCTTCTTTGATCTGTGGGTTTCTAATTTTCATCAAATCTGAAGAAATTTTGGCCATTATTTATTACATTTTTTTTTCTTGTCCCACTCTCTCCTTTTGTGGACTCCATTTATACATATATTAGGCTGTTTGAGGTTTTCACTAATGAGCTATTCATTTTTTGAATGCTTTTGTCTTTCTGTGCTACATCTTGGATAGGTTCTATTGCTACGTCTTCAGGTTCACTAATCTTTCCTTCTGCAGTGTCTAACCCACTGGTAATCCCATCTGGTGTATTTTTCATCTCATACTTGGTAGTTTTAATCTATAGAAGCTCAGTTTGGGTCTTTTACATATCTTCCATGTCTCTATTTAACATGTTCAATCTTTCCTCTAGCTTTTTCAATATATGGAGTACAATTACAATAATTGTTTTAATGTCCTTGTCTGCTGTTTCTAACACCTGTGTCAGTTTTGTGTTGGTTTTGATTGATTGATATTTCTTCTGACTATAGGCTGAATTATCCTTCATCTTTGCCTACCTGGTACTCTTGGATTAGTTGCAGATATTGTAAATTTTACCTTGTTGGATGGTGGATATTTTTGTATTCCTATAAATATTCTTGAGCTTTGTTCTGGGATGTCATTAAGGTACTTGGAAACAGCTTGGTCCTTTTGGGCCTTATGTTTATGATTTGTTAAGTGGGACCACAGTGCTAGGGCAAATTATTCTTCACCTTTAAGGCAAGACTCTTCACAGCATGCTACCACTGCATCATCAGTTAGGTTTCCCAGGTCACTGGCTGGACCGGCACTATTCCCAGCCTGTGTGGGCTCCAGCTGCTGTTTTCTCCAGTCCCTCCTGGAGCCGTGGCCAGCTCTTGCAGACGTGTGTCCTGATAAGAACTCTGCGGAATACTTGCTGGGGACCTTCTGCAGCTCTCTGGAGTTGTCTCTGTGCAGCTCTCCCCTCTCCAGAGCCAGTAAACTCTAGCTACGTTGGTCTTCCTGGGTTTCTTCTCAACTCGGAGTCCACTGAGCTCCTCCTGGGCTCTCCCTCCCGGCTTCACGTCCTGGGAATTCTCTCAGGGTGAAAGCCGGGCAGTTGTGGGGCTCGACTTGCTCAGGGATCACGGCTCTTCTTTGCCTGATGGGCAAAGTCTTAACAGCCGTTGTTCCCTGTTTTGTCCTCTCTTTTAGTAGTTTCAGGCAGGACGGTAAATCTGGAGTTTATTACTTCCTTTGCTGGAAATGGAAGTCCTTTTGAGATGGAATCTCCATGAACATTTATAAATTATAAAGTGGTCTGTGGAATGTGGAAAACACTCCCCCTCAGGGTCCCTCCATCCAAACTCACACCCTGCTAGGCGCTGACTGCTTAGTGCATCTCCTCCTGGCCCCGTTTTCTGTGTGGAACGTGGGGCAGGGTGGTCATGGCACCACGCCCACACTGCTGACTTCCACTGTTTCCACGCCAGGCCACAGTGCAGGAACTCCTCCGCACTCTGGAAACTCCATTTTGGGAGCTACATCAGTCACCTTTCTCGCCTCTGGAGGGGGCAAGCCTGTTCTTCCCAACCCCTCTGCCTCTCCATCCTCAGCCACAGCGAAGACCCCGACCTCAGTCTCCAGACAAGGGAGAAGTCCGTCTCAGGAGCGTCCGGCCAGAGCATCGCTCACTGGGCTTCTGCTGGCCCGAGAGGGGCCCCAGCCATAGCCACGCCCTTAGCTGGACCCCCGAGCTCAGGCCTCCAGGGACCACGCCCACCCTTCCCTGACGGGGTCTGGGGGTCACTGGGAGGAATGAGGTGCTCTCCTCCGCCTGGGCCTTGCTGGCCCACATTGGCCCCAGCCATCGGCCCCACAACCTGCGGAGCTGCGGACTGTTCCTACTGATAATAAGAAAAGTGGCCACGGCAGCTGCCACAGTCCACACTGACGCGTGCTGGGCTCCCGCTCTGCGTAGGTCAACCCTGCCCAGCGCCGCTGGCCCCGCCCCACGTGCTCCTTGCGAGGCTCTAGGCGGCTCTGCCACTTGTCCAGCACTTAGTCTGCGGGCACTGAGGCCACGCCCGCTTCCGCGGCGCCCTGTCCCCGCTCCGGCCGCATCGCCGACTCCAGCCCAGGCCCAGCTCTGGGGTTCCGGTTTGGGGGGCCCTGAGACCTCCTGGGTGGTCACCACTGATGGGCTGCACTCCCCTAGCCCCCTTTCTGTGCAGACACCTGGCGCTCTCCTGTCCTGGGGGGGGCACTTCCACCCAGGCTGACACGGGGCAGGTGCAGGAGCAGGGCGCTCTCGGCACCCCGCTGTCCGTCTCCACCTCCTGGGGTTGTCTGTGTGGCCGGACTCCAGGCCCCTACTCGACGCCTCGATCGCCGCCGGCGATGACCCTGGGATGCTTTCCCGGCTCCCACGGCCAGGTGGGGCCAGGTGGGGTCAGGGAAGCGCCTTCAGAGGCGGGGCTGCGGCCTCAGACCCGGACCCAAGAGGCTGCAGGCAGCACCCCCGGGGCCTCTGGGGTGGCCTGGGCCCCGGGAGGCTGGGCACACAGCCAGTCTCGGTCGCCCTGGGTGGGGAAGGGGCTGTGGCTGGACGGGGCTTGGAGGCTGCCCCAGGTGACCTGCCCTTCCCGGGATTTTCCAGCACCTCCAGTTGGTGCCAGCTCCCCAGGCACAGGGTCAGAGGCGGGCAGCCCCACTGTGGGGCAGGGGCCGGGAGGGCTGACCGGCCAGGGACAGACACCTCCCCTCCTCAGAGCGAAAGTGTCCCTGCAGGGTGCGCCGCTCGCTGCACTTCCCGGCTGTTGCTGGGCCAAGGGCCCCAGGTGTCTTTTCTGCAGGTCAGACTGTCACCACCCCACGTACAGACGAGGAAACAGAGGCACAGAGCGCAGCGTGACCCGCCCCAGGCTGCGCCGGGTGGAGGCGGTGGAGCTGGACACCCTCGGCCTGGCCCGCACCCTGTCCTGCGCCTGGTGTAGGCTGAGCGCCTGGCAGAGCGGTCACCCCACGCAGAGCCGAGACCGCTGGGCGGCTGCGGCTGGCGCCAGAGACGGGCCATCAGCGCGGGCTGGTGCGGAAAGACGAAGGTGGGGCAGGTGACAGGTGGGGACACGGCGGCAGGGGCGGGAAATGGGACTGGGGCGGGGTGGGGCCGTTAATCACGCCAGACACCCACACTCGTGTAGAGGGGCCTCGCACACACGCACACGGGGTCCCTAACAATCACTTCCACGCTCACTCACACGCACACTTACAGCTCACACTCATACGCAGGCTCACGCTCCAGCTCACCAACACTCACACACTCCCACACGCGGGCCTGCTTCTCGGCACATGAACACATTAAAAAATCATGAAGGTACAGCGGGCACACTCAGTGTGCACAGTCCTTGTGTGTGCAGCTCCGTGACTCCTTACACACCCGCTGCCCCCACCCCACGCCACTGTTGTGATTCCTGTCACTGGAGTTAGTTTTGCCTGTTCTGGAACATCCACGAATGGAGCTTCTCGTGCTCCCAGGATCCCAAACACGGGCGCACGCCCCTGTGGACACGCGCAGCCCAGGGACTCAACGTGGTTTAGAGGCACCGTGGCGCCACCTGCTGGCGGGTGTCGGCATCTCAGCGTGGCCCCTCTGTGGAAACTTCTGTGGGGCAGTCCCACCCCTGGGCCTCCAGCCTGCTTGCAGCCGGCTCTGGACTGGGCAGGGACCCCCCTGGATGCACATGCCTGGGGTGGGGTGGGGGGCGAGGTTCACCTCCCTGAGCTGGGGGTGGGGGGTCCACGCCAGGATATCTCCTGGAGGGAAAACCGAAGTAGGCAGGAAGGGAGAGGTGTGGGGTCAGATAAGAGGCACCTGGCGGGGGCTGTGTCCTTGTGACCTCAGGGCTGGCCAGGGTCTTGGTGGCCGGGGAAGGCAGGTGCCCTCGACAGTATTGCGCCCTCCCTTCCTGATTGTCAGCGACTGCGGCCCAGACCCCCAAAACTCAGGAACTGGGGTCTCTGCTCTCCGTCCAGCTGCTCGTGGGGACCCCCAGCACCTTGCTCAGCATCGGCAGTGTCCCAGGATGGAGGTCACGGGGAAGGTCGAGGACCCCCGGACCCTTGGACCGCTCATCAAGGACTCAGGGGTGGGGTGGCTTCCCCAGCATTCATCTGGGAAACCAGAGGATCCGACCTTGCCCTCCACCCCAGATGTCAGCTGGAATCCCGTCCCCTTCGCTGCACCCCGGGGCTGACCCCTGCCAGGGCTCCTTTGCGGCCTTCCCCCACGCCCGCTCCCACGCAGACCCCCAGGCCTGCGCCTTGGGAGTTGGGATTCCTGCGAGGCGTCGGGGACCACGGCGCCCCCGGGTGAGCCTGGGAATCCAGGGAGCCTCAGCAGCAGGCCACGATGGCGCCCACCCACCCACTAAGAGCCCCACGTGCGCCCCTGGGCGCCCGGCTGGTGGAGAGCGAGGCTGCTCCGAGGGTCCAGGCGGGGCCCGCGCTGGGCTGGTGGGCGGGGCTCGGGCGGAGTGACGCCCTTGCCTCCCGAGACCCCCGTGGCCGCCTGGCCCCCAGCATTGGCAGCTGCGCCTCTGGCTCCCCCCACCCGGCCAGGGCCCCCAGATGCCTCCTCCGTGCACCCGGCCCTGCGGCCCCCGCTCCTCGGGACCCTGCCCCCGGGTCGGGGTCTCCTGTGGCCGCAGCCGGCCCTGTCGGGTGCCCAGCTCTGCCCCTGGGGCGGGGTACCTGGCCCCAGCCCGTGGGGGCCTGGCGGAGCCGCCGCTGGAGCACTGGAGCAGCTGCTGGCGGCGGCGGAGAGCGGGGCCAGGCCGGGAGGCCCCCAGCCAGCCGAGCCCCCACCCCCGGACGTGCTCGGGCGGGGCCAGCGCGACCCTCCTCACTGCCCGTAGCCTGTTGCTGTGGACAGACCTGTCTGCCAACCTGATGGGGGGGCAGCTCCAGCCAGACCTGCCACCAGCCGCCTCCTCCCGACCCTCCCTCCAGCTCCTCCAGGACCGCCCCCTGCACGTGCATGGGAGTCCCTGGACCTGTGGATTCCCCAGCGGGGTCTCTGGAAACTGTGGCCCCCCCGGGGTCTCCCTCGCCACTGCCACCAGACTCCCTCCCTCTCTGTCCCTTGCTCCTCCCCCGTAGAGCCGCAGGGCTGCCCATGGGGCATTAACCAGGCCCATGAGCCCCTTCTTCTCCGCCTCCTCTCCTCTCCTTCCCCCCCTGCCCCTCCTCCTTGTTCCCTGCCTCCCCTCCCTACCCCATCCTGCCATCACCCCTGGCCTCTGGAGCGCCTGAGCGAGCTGCTGAAGGAGCGTCAGAGAGGAGAGCAGGTGTTGACGCCATCCCGCCCCGGCCTGTTGGCAGCGCTTTCCCCAGGTGACCTACCTGCCCACCTGAGAGGAGGGGCCCAGCAGAGGGTAGCCTGGTGGCTCCCCGGCTTCTGCTCAACAGGGCCAGAGGTGGGGGTGGCTCCCTGGGCCCGAGGGCCTGTCCAGCTGCTGAGGAGAGCCCTGGCCCCACCCCAGCCCTCGGGCCTGTCACGGAGCAGCCCGAGGGCAGCTGGGACCCTCGGTGGCCTCCTGGGCCCTGACAGGAGGGGGTGGGACTGGGTGGGGCAGGCGCCCCCTGCCCAGGGACTGCCTCTACCACCCCTCGGGGCAGACCCCCCCAGCTGACCCAGGGAGGCCGGTGGGTGCAGGAGTGGGTGCCCAGGTGCCCAGCAAGGGTCTGTGGGGCCTCCCGGGTGTCGGGGGATGGCTGTCTGCAAAGTGCCTGGGTGACCCTGATTCCCCCCCTACACCCCTACCCCTCCATCCTCCCTGCCTGGAGCCCCGACTCCAAAACTGCAGAGCTTGACCCCTCTGTGCCCTGTTGACCTCCTGCCCACCCCAGGCAGTGACAGGGGTTGGGGGGCTGGTGCACAGGGGACTCAGGAACAGGCAGGCTGTTCCCTGATGAGGCTGTGCCCCAGTCGAGGACCCCCCGTAGAGGACCCCTGGTTGAGGACCCCATCGAGGACCCCTAGTCAAGGACCCCCATCAAGGACCCCCAGTTGAAGACTCCTGGTTGAGGACCCCCAGTTGAGGGCCCCCATCAACTACCCCCAGTTGAAGACTCCTGGCTGAGACCCCCAGTCAAGGACTCCAGTGCCTGCCCCCTCTGGCCACACCGTCTTCCCCGGGCACGTCCACCTGGCACGTCCACCTGGCATGTCCACCTGGCATGTCCACCTGGCAGACTCCAAGGAGGGCCGGGTGGGGGTCCTCTTTGGCTATCTGTGACGCTGGCCCTGGTTCTTGACCTGGATGACTGGACAGCTGCGCATTCCCTCGGTCCGGGAAACATGAGGCAGACGCAGGTCCCGGCCGGTCCTCCTGGCTCGGTGGTCTCGCCGTTTCCCAGAAGGTGCCGGAGGGGCGGGCGGTGGCCCTGGAGCCATGCCCGCAACAGGACCTGGCCATAAACGCGGGTGGGGGAGAGGGCCGTGGCGTGGTGCTTGACCCTGCCCCGGTGGACTTTTCCCCCGGCCTGGCCCACAGCTGTCAGCCCTCTGCAGGAACTGGCGTCTCTGTTTGTTCTTTGAAGGCGCTGAGAGCCACCGCCCAGCGTTTGCTCGCGCCTTGGCCGGCTCCTCTGCGGGGGCCGGGGCAGGTGGGCAGGGGGAGGTCTGGGCCGCCTGGGGAGCTTTGCTCCATTGTCCAGCACTGCAGGTGGCGGCTGCAGGCCCAGTTCCCACCATGCCCAAAGGCAGGGCGCAGGCCCAAGAGGCCACTGGCGACCAGGAGGGGAAACTGAGGCCCAGAAAGGGCAGAGAGGGTGGAAACCCACATGTCGGCTGCACCAGTGGCTGAGGGCTCACTCCAGGGAGTCCCTTCCACAGCCCGGCCTCGTCTTGGTCGGGAGTGGTGGCAGTGACCACTGCATTTGTTTTAGTTTGCAGTGGGGGTGGGCGGTCGTGCAGCGTTTCTTCTCCGTCCCACCTGGCAGCCCTCAGCCGTCACCTCTGCGGACGCACAGGCTTCCCGGGGGGCTGGAGCGTGTGCTCGTCACAGCACCAGGGATTCTCGCTGCGGCCAGCACAGGCCATGGCTGAGCCACTGCGACTCCCCGGGCCCCCGTCCCATCTCACGGGGGGAAGCAGCGCCAGGTTGGGTTCCGGGTGCCCGGTACCATCCGGCTGTGCCGCTTGCTCGGGAGATTTGGTGGCCGCGGCCCCGGGAGCCGGGAGTGGGGCCCACGGGCTCGTCCGGGAACTGCTCTCGGCGACGGTTCCAGGCGGGAGCCCCGCAGGCTGCTCCGCTGCCTTCCTTGAAAGGACGTCCCTCGGACGGGCTGCGGTCACTCAGGCTTGGGCCTCGGCAGCCGTCTTCTCCAAAGGCACCAGGGACCCTGACGTGTCCAGGGACGGCTGGGCCTTGGGAGCCAAGGAGAGGAGCCACCTTCCAGAGAAACGAGGCCCGTGCAGAGCCCGCCCGGCCCCGCCGGTGCGGCAGCTCCTGGGGCTGGCAGGTCTGTCCAGGCTCTGGGGACGTGACAGGACGGGTCTGGGTGGCGGTCGTGGCGCCGGCATCAGAAGATCTGCAGGACGCTCTCCAGCCACCCAAGCGGGATGCTGCAAGCCATGCCTGGGCTGTGACGGACCGAGCAGCCGTGGCTGACCCTTAGGAAACTGCCCAGCAATCCCTGCAGAGGCTGCGGCGCGCTGCCCCCGTCTCCAGCCACACGTCTGCACGGGGCCAGTTTCCTCTCCTTCCACCGAAACGACCCACGGCGTCAGGTGGACGCAGATGCCACAGCCACGAGAGGCCGGCCGTCCTCTGCTGAGCTCAAGAAGATGTGCAAATATGCAACCAGTGCAGCTCCTCTTAATTATTTTTTTGTTTTAATTTTTATAACAACCCTACTTACATTAACGTGTAATGGGGTTACCATAATTATTTAACATGAAATAATGCGTTTTTAAGCTTTTTCTCGGTTTTCACCTCTAATGTGGTAGACATCTATGGAGATCACCCACACAACCCAGAGCGCTTTGGGGGCTCGCTGCTCTAGGAGCGGGAGGGCTCCTGAGGTGGGACAGTTTGAGAGCCACTGGCTCGCCCCTTATAGGAAGGGACAGAGGCTCCGTTCTCCCCCTCCTTCTGGGGGCGGGCACTCCTGGGCCCCCCGACACCTTCTTGGGGGGCTCCAGTCATGGGGAGCAGCCGCCCCGTGCAGACTGCTCACCCCCCGGAGCTCCCACTCCACACTGCCCCTGCTCCTGGGGGCATCATCCTGGCTTCCTGCGTTGGGGTGCACCCCAGAGGGCCCCCAGGGCTTGGCCTGGATGTTGTGGGGCCAGAGGCGTTTGGCAGCCTGGGCCCGCCCCAGGCCCCTCGCCCCTGCCGCCCGTCACCCTCCCCTGGGGATGCCCTGGCGGAAGGAGATGGAGCCCGGCTGCCCTGGGGGCCTCCCAGGTGGGGGCCGCCCTGGGGTGCCAGGCCCTGTCCTGAGCGTCTCCCTGGGGCCCTGCGCACCCAGCGTCTCCGGCTGAGGCTTCCCTGCCCTGCCCCAACCCCAGGGCCCGTCTGAGGCTGGAGGCTGAGGGCCACTAGGACCCTGGGATCTCTAGACCCCACCTGCAGGGCTGGACGCTGCTGATGTACTGTCCTTAAGGTCCGTTTCCTTTTTGTGCTGCTGAAGGCCAGAGGTGAGAAGAGCTGGGTCTATGGGCTGGGGGTGCCCACCGGGCCGAGCCCAGGGAGCTGCTGCCTGCACTGACGTGGCAGAAATTTGGAGAGAGGCCAAATGCTTTTCTATTTTCCATGGCAAAAGCTGTAGCGAGTCATTATGAAACTGGACAATACAAAAAAATGTATTAAAAAATGAAATAAAAATACAAGAAACAAGAACAAAAAATAAAAGAAAAAAAGAAAATTAAAAAAACAAAAAAGAGATAAGTAAATGAAAAGAGAAAAGCAAAAGAAGAAAAACAAAAAAAGAGAAAAAAATTTTTTAAAAAGGGCCATACAGAGAAGTGGATGGAAGGAAAACATTACCCCCAGCAGGTCTCCGCCTTGCCCTGAGAGGAGTGTCCCCTCTCCCCTCCTTTTCTTTGTTAGAGAAGTTGTGGGTTTAAAGAATAACCATGCGTGAAACACATGCCACCCTGCTATTGCACGGCAGTGGGACCCTTGTTACGGCTGATGACAGCACATCTTTGTTATTGCGCTTTTGCCTATAGCCCCAGTTTTAACTCAGGGTCTTGGTGGTGCAGTGCAGCTCTGTGGACTTAAACAGCTTTTTAATTCTGCTACCATGTGTCCAACACAGCATTTCCCCTTTCGATCACATTCAGGTTTATACTTCAGGCTACTAATTGCATCACAATGCTGTGCTCCCGTCACCTCCATCATTGCCAGAGCTTTTCCGACATTCCAGAGAGGAGCCCTGCACGTCTGAAGCCTGAACGTCCCATGCCTCGCCCTCAGCCTGTCCCCTGGTAACCGGCACCAGGAGTCTGCTTGTCCTCGCTGCTTCCAATCGCTGAGGTCGCCACCACATGTCCTTCTGTGCTGGCTCGTCTCACTCCACGTGACGACTTCTCGGTCCAGCCGTGCTGTCACGCGCGTCAGGGCTGCTCTCCTTTGTGCGGCTGAATAGTAGCCCCTCTCTCTCGAGGGCTTTCTTGGGTGATGTTTGCATCGCTACACGCATTCTTAGGGACCGTTTTGCACCCCGGTTATTTTTTTAAGCAGCATTTATTTCTCTCAATATGAAGCGATTCAGATGCATCAGACAAGTATGTGATGTGCAGAAGTGTGTAAGGTCACTGCCCCTCCCCCAGGGCCAGGGTCAGCAGGCTGGGCCCCCTGTTCTGGCCAGAGGGCCCCGGGACCCCTTGTGCATAGAGCCCTGCCGGGAGGCGGGGCCTCGGTTTCCCCGCCTGTCCCGGGGATGCTGGGCGATGGTCTGGGGTCCCGTCCCCTTTGAGGCGTGGTGTGAGGCAGGCAGGGCAGGGGCCCCCGGAGGCCGCCTCGGCGAGGCCCAGCGCTCACCCGTGCTGGGCTGACGTGGGCGACGGCCTGGCAGGGTCACGGCGGGAGCCGAGAGCGCTGTGAGCTCTCTGTGCCGCCGGGGGGCTGTGGCTGTCCCCTCGTCCCGCCGTAGAGCCGATTCCCCTCGCGTGTGGGGTCCTCTCCCACACTGAGCTCCTTGAGAGTGCGCGTTTGATGGCTGCAGAATGCTCCACGGCACAGGGGTGCTGGCCGTTCTCGGGGCGTCTCTGACCACATGCTGATGGGCCGTGGGGCACGGCCACCTCGGTGACGCGAGGGGCACCAGGGTCGATGGCCACCCCACAACGCCGTGTGTGGAGAGCACTTGCTTCCCTGGGTCCCTGCTGGAATGCTCCAGAAACACCCTCCTTTAAACCAATCCCATTAGAATTAATTAATTAATCTTATTTTATTTTTAAAGAAGCTTTAGATTGCATAAATGTTACGTCAAAAATATAGAGGGGAACAGATGTAGCTCAAGTGGTTGAGCGCCTCCTTCTCACGTACAAATGAGGTCCTGCGTTCGATCCCCCGTACCTCCTTAAAATATATATATATATGGGATTCCCATCTACTCCCCCCCCCGCTCCCTCGTTAGCAGCATCCTTCATTAGTGTGGTACATTTGCCACAATTGATGAGCACATATTGAAGCACTGCTCCTAACTGTGGTCTATAGTTTCCACTTTGCACGATTTTCAGTGACCTTTTTGCTCTCCTTTTCCTGGAAACTGGCTCTTCCTGTGTGCTTTGGTCACAGCCCTTTGGCCAAGTGCCCTTGGCACCCCATGTGACATTCGGGGTAGGTGAGGCCCAGAGAGGTGCAGAATGGGGCGTTCTGCCAGTTGTGAGTACGTGTCTTCCGATTGTGTGTTCTGGAACTGAGAAATAACCACAGAATGTGTCCGGGCACCCACTGGACCCACCGTGAGACGGACCTGAGCTAAAACTCCATCACTCACGTGACCTCCCAAAGCCCCTACTCTGACCAGGAGACCACAGTGACGTTTTGGGTCTCCTGGAATTAGTGTCACTTCTGAGCCAGTGTCTAATAACCCCCGAAATGTCTCATCATCTCCTTTTCCCCAGTGCACAGTTACTCTGGCAAAAGGCTGTAGGTCTCCTTGGGAAAAGTTGGGAGGAAGATGAACAGGATAAATTTTGGCAGTTTAGCAGGATCCTTCCCCAAGGGGACCTGGCCTGCTCCTCATTCAAGGGTCTCTGGGTCTGTAAACTGTCTCAAGTCTGGGAATTGAGTAAGGGGCTGTGATTCTCCGTGTCTATAATTTGAGTTAGGGTTTTGTTCACTCGACCTAGAACTCTTCTGCTTATACAGATCCAGAAGGAATTTAGTGGACTGCCCGTGTAGCTCACTTCTGGTGCCCCATGATCTGTTAGCCAACGCCACAGCTGCTTTGAGTCTGCCTTTCATCATGGCAGCCATGCCCACCTTGGCTTTGGTGATTAAGTCCTGCTCCTTGGTTTCTGCCAGCCTGGGATCCAATCATCCCCATAAAGTTTAAGGATTCTAGTTCCATGACAGCAGCTCCCAAGTAATATCTGACCTACAGAGAAGAGCAACCACAGAGCTCTACAGGGAAGGTGGAGTTAGTCTCACAAATCTATTCCTCAAGTCCTGGTGGAAGGTGTGTCCTCTGGACGTTCCTGGGGTGGGTGGGCAGGTCTCACATGGTGACTCCATTCTCGCATTCCAGTCTCTCTGAGCCTTTGGATCTCCTCGTCTACAGTGTGCCAGGGCAAGTCGGGCGGCTCGACCTCAGGCATTGCAGGACATCTTTTTTTTTTCTCAGTGCTCCTTTTTGTTTTTCGGTTTTACCTTAGAAGCAACTCATATTGTGTTTTTAAATACATATTTTTTATTAGAGAAGTTGTGAGCTTGTAAAACAATCATGCATAACGTGCAAAATTCCCGTGCATCACTCCTCGCCAACACCTTACATTGTTGTGGAGCATTTGTTACAGATGATGAAAGACTATGATCAGACTGCTACCACTGAGGATGGTCCATAGCGCACACGTGGTATATGTTCCCACCCCCCCACTATTAACACCATGTGTTAGTATTGTACATTTGTTATAGCTCACAAGAGGACACTCTCCTATTTGTACTGTTAGGCACAGTCCACCTTCCACCACATGGCTCACTGTGTTATGCAGTCCCATGCCTTGTACATTCTATCAAAGTGGACACTCAGGGGCTCTCATTCTCAGCACTGAGTTCTGCAGTCATCACCCAGTAAACCTTTGAACTTTTTCCTTAGTCCAAAAGAAAAAAATCCCATACCCCCTATTATTGACCTTTAGTGTTGATATAGCACCTTCTTTGACATTGATGCAAGAATATTACAATATTGTTGTTAACTATAGCCCATAGGCTACATTAATTGTATTTTCCCATGCATCACCTTATTCTTATCACCTTGTATTGGTGACGTACATTTGTTCTAGTTCATAGAAGAGCATTCTTGTATTTGTATTATTAATCAAAATCCTCATCCACCTCTGGGTTCACTATGTTATTCAGTCCCTAGATTATCGTCTAGCTTTCTTTCGACTGACATTTACGTCCCTAGACTACCCTTTTCAGCCACAATCCCATTTATAAACCAGCTGCTACTAACTATAATGTGTTACCATCAACTCTACCCATTTCCACACTTTTACAGTCAAGCTAATAAAAAATTCTACATGTATCAACACCCTTTCTCAGCCCTCATCTTATCTCTAGTAACCTATACTCTAGATTTTAACTCCATGTGTCTATTCTTCGTATTTAGTTCATATTAGTAAGACCATACAATATTTATCCTTTTGTGTCTGGCTTATTTCACATAGCATAACATCTTCAAGGTTCACGCCTGCTATCATATGTGTCCCAATGTCATTTCTTCTTACAGCTGCATAGTATTCCATCGTGTGAATAGACCACAGTTTGTTTATCCATTCATTGGTTGGTGGACACCTGGGTTGTTTCCATCTTTTGGCAACTGTGAATAATGCTGCTATGAACATCGGTGTGCAGATGTCTTCAGTTTTCAGTTCTTCTGGATATATTCCTAGTAGAGGGATTGCGGGATCATACGGCAGTTCTATAATTAGCTTCCTGAGGACCTCCAAACTGTCTTCCACAGAGGCTGCACCATTTTACAGTCCCACCAACAGTCTCTCCAGCACTTGTAGTTTTCTGTTTTTTCAATAATGGTCATTCTATGCAGTGTGAGATATCTCATTGTAGTTTTCACTTGCATTTCCTTAATAGCTAGTGATATTGAATGTTTTTTCACGTGTTCTTTCTCCATTTGTATTTCCTCCTGGGAGAAATGCCTATTTAAGTCTTTTGTCTATTTTAAAATTGGATTTCTTGTTCTTCTATTATTGAGTTGTATGATCTCTTTATATAGCATGGAAATCAGACCATCGTTGGGTATGTGTTTTCCAGATATTTTCTCCATTGACTAGGCTGCCTTTTCACCTTCTTGACGGGTCTTTTGAAGCACAAATGTGCTCACGTTTGAGGAGATCCTATTTTTCCTTTTGTTGCTTGTGCTTTGGGTGTAAGGTTTAAGAAACCACCACCTACCACCAGGTTTTGAAGATGTTCCCCCACATTTTCTTCTAGTTTTTATATTTAGGTCTTTGATCCATTTTGTGTTAATTTTTGTCTAAGGTGTGAGGTAGGGGTCCTCTTTCTTTCTTTTGGATGTGGCTATCCAGTTCTCCCAGCACCGTCTGTTGAAGAGACCGTTCTGCCCCAGCTGGGTGGGCTAGTCGGCCATCTTTTGGTCCCTGCTTCAGGCAGCCACCTGAACAAACTGGGAGAGCCCCTTCTGACCCCTCGAGCTACAGCACTGACTCTAGAATCTCTGGTTAGTGAGCCCCTATCAATAAATTCAGCCTGATCCAACTTTATGTTCCTTCCATCATTATCCTACACCCTTACTATCCATTCCCACACTACTCTGATTTCTGTCTATATAAATTGGAAAAATCATGCAGTTCTTTTGGAATGTGGCATACCTCCTCGTGGGTCTCACTACCTACCTCACCCTTTGGAGGCTGCTGGCCCTTGAACAATTTCCCAGGGGGCCCAAGGGAAACAGTGTGCCATGGCCACCTTGAGCCCAGGGTAGAGGGAACCAGTGTACCATGGCCACCTTGAGCCCAGGGTAGAGGGAACCAGTGTGGCCATCGCCACCTTGAGCCCAGGGTAGAGGGAACCAGTGCACTGTGGCCACCTTGAGCCCAGGGTAGAGGGAACCAGTGCGCCATGGCCACCTTGAGTCCAGGGTAGAGGGAACCAGTGCGCCATGGCCACCTTGAGCCCAGGGTAGAGGGAACCAGTGCATCGTGGCCACCTTGATCCCAGGGTAGAAGGGGCCAGTGTGGCCGTGGCCACCTTGATCCCAGGGTAGAGGGAACCAGTGCGCCATGGCCACCTTGAGCCCAGGGTAGAGGGAACCAGTGCACCGTGGCCACCTTGAGCCCAGGGTAGAGGGAATCAGTGCACCGTGGCCACCTTGAGCCCAGGGTAGAGGGAACCAGTGCGCCGTGGTCACCTTGAGCCCAGACGTTTCACATTTTTAGGGAGGTAGAAAATTCACAGAGTTTTCCCTTTTTGACTTTGTATTAGTCAGCCAAGGGGTGCTAATGTGAAATACCAGAAACGGGTTGGTCTTTATAAAGGGTATTTATTTGGGGTAGAAGTCCACAGATACCAGGCCATAAAGCATAAGTTTCTTCTCTCACCACAGTCCATTGCCACGTGTTGGAGCAAGACAGCTGCCAGCGTTTGCCAGGGTTCAGGCTTCTTGGATTCCTCTCTTCCCGGGGCTGCGTTTCTCTCTGGGCTCAGCTCCTGTTTCCTCCACAAGGTCAGCTGTAGACGATCAGGCGAACGGCTCGCTTCTCTTCCCCTGGGGCCTTCTTTCCAACATCAAAACTCCAACATCAAAACTGCTGCCACTCTGTCCTTTGCCATGCCTTTTATATTCGATTCCTCCACCCACCAAGGGGTGGGGCTCAACACCCTACTGACGTGGCCCAGTCAACGCCCCAATCATAACTCAGTCATGCCCAGATTAACAGACCAGTTTACAAGCATGATCCAATTATATTTTTGGAATTCACAATCACATCAAACTGCCAGGCGGCTGCAGGCTTCCTCGTGTACTTTTATGCTTAGGAAGGCCCTTGCCCCCTGTAACCGTTGGGGAATTTGATGTAATTATGAATTCCAAAAATATAATTCGATCATGCCTGCAATCTAATCTGTTAATCTGGGCATGATTGAATTATGATTAGGGCGTTGACTGGGCCATGTCAGTAGGGCGTTGAGCCCCACCCCCTGGTGGGTGGGGAATTGAATGTAAAAGGCAAGGCAAAGAACATAGTTGAAGCAGTCTTTGAGAAGCAGCTTTGATGTTTGGAAGAAGGCCCCAGGAGAAGAGAAGCAAGCCGTTCGCCTAATCGCCTACAGCTGACCTTGTGGAGGAAACAGGAGCTAAGCCCGGAGAGAAACGCAGCCCTGGGAAGAGAACTCCAGAAGCCTGAACCCTGGGCAAATGTCGGCAGCTGTCTTGCTCCAACA
>JAQZBX010041608.1:0-22321 GCA_029593785.1 Cabassous unicinctus | reverse complement strand
GGGAATTGAACCCAGGGCCTCCCATATAGTAAACAGAGCCCAACCAATTGAGCCACAGCTGCTTCCCTCTGGCGTATTTTTGATTTCTTGCATTGTGCCATTCATCACCATCAGATCCATTGGCTTTTTATGTATGTTTACAATTTCTTTAGTATGTTCCCCCAGTGTCTTCTTGATATCCTTTATCTCTTCCTTCACTTCATTAAGTTGATTCATGATATTTGTTTGGCCCCCCTGATTAGTTGTTCCACGTTCTGCATCTCCTATTTTTTAGTTTGTTCATTAGACTGGGCCATGTCTTTCTGTTTCTTAGTAGGGCTTGTAATTTTTTGTTGGTTTCTAGGCATCTGTTTATCTTGATGGGCTTATTCAGATGGTCAGCTTCTCTTTCTACTCTAGGGTTTTATTTGTTGTTTTATTTTTGTGGTAAGGTTCCTTTTTGACACTTGGTTCTTCTCTTATTCTATATCCTTGCAGTTGTTTGTGTTCCCTTGAAAAAAATATTAGGACCAGAGAAAAGAAAAGAGATCAGAAGAGAAAAAGAATAATAGTAGTAATAATAAAAAAGATAAAAGATGAACCTCACAAGAGCTAGGAAAATAAATAATTAATATGAGTAAAAATTACAAAAAATACAAAGAATTAGAATAAAAAAAGATGGAGTAGAAAAAAGTGAAACAAGAAACAAAATAGAGGAAAAAATAGAATGAATTAAAAGGTGGAAAGATGAGAAGAAAAGAAAAAACTTGAGAAAAAGAAAAAATGAAGACAAAACAAGAAGAGTTGGAATGAAACAAAAGCAGCAGAGGACAGAAGATGGAAAAATGAAGTATATTAGTCAGCCAAAGGGGTGCTGATGCAAAGTACCAGAAATTTGTTGGGTTTTATAAAGGGTATTTATTTGGGGTAGATACTTACAGTCACAAGTCCATAAAGCGTAAGTTACTTCCCTCACCAGAGTCTTTTGCCACGTGTTGGAGCAAGATGGCTGCCGATGTCTGCAAGGGTTCATGCTTCCTCTTCCTCTTAAGGCTTTGTGGTCCCAGCTTCTTCCAATATCAGCTTTACGTTGGGGTAAATCTTGTCTCTGTCCCTGGGCTTGTTTCTCTCTGGGCTCAGCTGTTCTGCTCTCTCCACAAGGCCAGATGTAAACTATCAGGTAAATGGCTTGTCTCTCTTCACAGGGCCTCTGCCATGTCTAAGGGAGCCTTCTTTCTTTCCTCACATATCTGCTTCTCTATGTATTTACTTCCTGGGGCTCCAGCATTAAATGCCAACTGTTGCCTCTGCCTTGTGGTTTTCTCTGTGAGTCCCCACCCACCAAGGAGGTGGGGACTCGACATCCTACTGATGTGGCCCAATCAAAGCCCTAGTCATAATTTAATCAAGTAAATGTGAAACTTCTGAATTCAATATAATCTAAGGATTTCACTAGCCCAGAGGAACAGACCAATTTACAAACATAAGCAATATTTCTTTTTGGAATTCATCAATAATATCAAACTGCCACATGAAGGAAAGAAGAGAAATAAAGTAGGTAGAAAAGATAAGTAAAAGAAAAAAAGGAAAAAAAAGGGAAAAGACAACAAACAAGAAACAAAACAACAACAACGAAAAAACAATCCAGGGAAAACAGCCTTCCTTCTTAGGCCCCTAGGGAGCTTCACAGCCTGCTGGTGCTCATCAATCAATCACCCTGCAGCCTGTCCTCTGCAGGTGAGGTAACCTGTTTTAGGGAATAAAATAAAGAAAAGAAAAAGAACCGATAAAAAATAAAAAATAATAGATAACCCCCCCCCCCCAAAAAAAAAAAAAAAAAAAAAAAAAAAAAAAACCCCCCCCCCCAAAAAAAAAAAAAACAAAAAACAAAAAACCCTCAGTCTATATATTCCCTGTCATAAGGTGACAGCTTGGTGCCTGATAACCCATTGGGTCACTCTCTGGACCCCTTCTCTTAGGAGTTACGGGGAATCAAACCAAGGACCTCATATATGCAAGGCAAGAAATCCTACATTGAGCAGGTTAAGTAGGCTTCTGAAAGCTTATCTGGCTCTTCCCACCCTGGTTTCCTCAGGTGAGTTGGGCTTCTAACAATTTGCCAGAGCTGGGCTGGTTAGGTGCCTGTCTCTGCCCCCTCACTGACCTAGTACCTCTCTCTCCCAGAGCAGCTGGGTGTGACCGCCTGCCTGGTCAGATCCCCCTTCTCCTCTCCCTGAGGCCGCTTTCAGTGCTGGTTGGGGTCATTTTTGAGATTCAAAGGGCCTCAGCTGGCCAAACTCACTGAAAAGAAACCACTCTCTACCCTCCACCAGACCCCTCTTCCTCCCAGGGAATGTTCTTTCCCTCTCAGTTGGCTAGAGTGAGCCAGGGTTTTTTTTTCTGAGCCTATTTTCCTGTGCCCTTCCCAGCCTCAGGGGTGAGTAACTCATGGTTTTCCTTTGGCCTCTTTGTCTCTCTGTCCCACTCTCTCCTGGATGATGCGCAGCACTTTCTTGTTCTGCAGATCCCCTAAGCAGCTCCCTCGGGTAGGTTTTTGCTCTTTCTCTGTTGTTTTTTGTGAGAGAGTTGAACTCTGCCTACCTACTTTGATGCCATCTTCCTTGAAGTCTCCGATTGTCTTTCATTTCTCCAAAGAAGACTGTAGGGATTTTGATTGGGACTGAGTTGAATCTGTAAATCACTTTGGATAGAATTGACATCTTAGCAACATTTAGTCTTCCAAGACATGAACTTGGAATGTCCTTCCGTTTATTTAGATCTTCTTTGATTTCATTTCGCAATGTTTTATACTTTTTCATGTTTAAGTCCTTTTCATCCTTCATCAAATTTATTCTTAGATATTTGATTCCTTTAATTGCTAGTATAAATAGAATTTTTTCTTGATTTTTTCTTCAGATTGTTCATTGCTAGTGTACAGAAACACTGCTGATTTTTGCATGTTGATATGGTATCCTGCCACTTTGCTGAACTCATTTCTTAGCTCTAGGAGCTTTCTTGTGGATCTTTTAGGATTTTCTATATATAGGTGTATTAGTCAGCCAAAGGGGTGCTGATGCAAAGTACCAGAACTCTGTTGGCTTTTATAAAGGGTATTTATTTGGGGTAGAAGCTTACAATTACAAGGCCCTAGAGTCTAACTCAAGGTACCATAAAAGGTACATTCTCACTGAAAGTCTGTTGCCACGTGTTGATGCAAGATGGCAGGTGATGTTTGCGAGGGCTCAGCCTTCCTCTTTCCTCTTAAGGCTCCGTGGTGCCAGCTACTTCTGATCTCAGCTGTAGGCTGGTATAAGGCTCATCTCTCTCCCCGGGGCTCATTCCTTTCTGGACTCAGCTGCTCTGTTCTCTTCACAAGGTCCACTGTAGACTATCAGGCTCATCTCTCTTCCCGGGGTCGTGTCTATGGAGCACTCTCTCTTCCTGCATACCTGCTTCTGTGTGTCTACTTTGTGTGAGAGTCTGTTTTATCAGCCCAAGGGGGCTGGGACTCAGTGCTAAGTTGCACTCTAATGATGTGGTTGAATCAAAGCCCTAATTTTAACATAATTTAATCTCAGCTGAATCTAATGCAATCAAAGGGCATCACGCCCAGAGGAACAGACCAATTTACAAACATAATCAAGTATCTCTTTTTTTTTGGAATTCATAAATAATATCAAAGTGCTACACTCCACCCTCTGAATTCCAAAAAAGACATTACAATATTTAAAAAAAAAAAACTTAAATCAGTAATAATGCTAAGTTACAAATTCACATCACAATCGGTTTATAGAAATACAGTTTGTCTTGGGGCAAAGTCCCTTCTGTCTGTAGACCTCTGAAACTTACAAAACAATTTATCTGCTTTGAATGTACAAAGGGACAGACAAAGAATAAACATTTGCATTAGCATAATGAGAAATTGGGATGGAAACATGAGTCATTGGTCCCCTACAGTTCTGTAAACCTGCAGGGCATACTTCATTAGATTTCAAAGTCTGAGAATCAATCTTAAGATAATGGTTTCTTCTCCCTGGGGCCTCATGGGGACCCGCCCTTTCCACAGGCTTACCCAATGGCCATTTTCTTGGTTCTACCCTCATTAAGCATCTGGGTGGTGACTGGGATCCAGACCTCACCTGTCAAGAATATTGGGGTGATGGCCACACTTTACCCAATATTTGGGGTAGAGTCTCAACCCCCTTAGTACAGTAGGGGGCAGGCAACATTCTCCCTAATCTCTGGCCTACAGGCTCAATCCTCTTAGAGCAATGAGTTGGTAACCTGGCCTTCCTTAATCTTTGGGGGGCAGGCCCACCCCTCTCAGACCGATGGGGTGTCAACCTTACTTCCCCAACCTTTGGGGAATGTGCTCCACCCTCACAGTAGCCTGGGGTGGTAAAACTCTCCCTGAACCACCCTCTTCAGATGCCAGGGCAAACTCACCTTCTCTGTACACATATGTAGGGTTCCTCTCTTGGCTCAAGGAGATGTCTTAATTTCAGATCTCAACTTCCATGGTTTTCCTCTTAAAGCCATTTTCCCTTCCATCTCTCCTTTGCATGTCCCTTTTAGTCCAGGGTGACAATGATTTTGTTCATACAGCTCTCTCAAAAAGCGTGTTGGTTTAGCATGCAGGAAGCATGGGTCCAAGTCATCAGACAGTAAAACTTTCCACAAGTCTTTCCTGGGTGTAACCGTTGGCCAATTTGATGTAATTATGAATTCCAAAAATATAATTGGATCATGCTTGTAAACTGATCTGTTAATCTGGGCAAGATTAGGTTATGATTAGGGTGTTGACTGGGCCAGTCAGTAGGGCATTGAGCCCCACCCCTTGGTGGGTGGGGAATCGAATATAAAAGGCAAGGCAAAGAACAGAGTTAAAGCAATCTTTGAGAAGGAGCTTTGATGTTGGAAAGAAGGCCCCAGGAGAAGAGACGTGAACCATTTGCCTGATCGCCTACAGCTGACCTTGTGGAGGAACCAGGAGCTAAGCCCGGAGAGAAATGCAGCCCCGGGAAGAGAGGAACCCAAGAAGCCTGAACCCTGGGCAAATGTCGGCAGCTGTCTTGCTCCAACACATAACAATGGACTTTGGTGAGGGAAGAAACTTATGCTTTATGGCCTGGTAACTGTGGACTTCTACCCCAAATAAATACCCTTTATAAAGACCAACCAATCTCTGGTATATTGTATTAGTATCCCTTTTGCTGACTAATACACTGGGTAACTGCATTTTTAATTCTGACTTACAAGTTCCAAGTTTAGTTAATTCCTCAAGTGGGGCACTGTTGTCTGCGGGCTTGATTGCCAGAAGCCTGGAATTTCCAGAATCAGTTTCTGTTTTTGTTGTGCCCAACAATTCAGTTCTCAGCTTATCTCTCTCATCTAGAATTTTACTATAAGCTGCAATGAGAATCCAAGCTGCATTCTCTGAGTTTACTTTTGAAAGTTCTTCAGGTAAATGCCCAGGCTTGTCATTTTCAAATTCTGCCTTCCATAAAACATCAGGAGTTAATCTTGCTAAGTTCTCTGTAACTTTAAAACATGTTATCACCTTTCCTCCAGTTTCCACTAATAGTTTCATCATTGTCTTCTAAGGCCTCATAAAAAGTTTCTTTAGTATCCTTATTCCTACTAACCATCTTTTCAAAGCACTCTAGGCCTTTTCTATCAAGCATCTCACAATTACTTCCTTCTAAGGCTTTATCAAAAATAACTTACGACCAACAGTGTCTTCAAAGCAATCTAGGCATTTTCCATCAAGCATCTCACAATTCCTCCAAAAAGTACTCCTTACCCATTGTAGCAGTTTGGCAGTTTGATGTAATTATGAATTCCAAAAATAGATATTGGATTAATCTTGTAAACTGGTTTGTCAATCTGGGCATGATTAAGTTATGATTGGGGCTTTGATTGGGCCACATCAGTAGGGCGTTGAGCCTCACCCCTTGGTGGGTGGGGGAATCAAATATAAAAGGAAGGCAAAGGTCAGAGGAAGCAGTTCTGATGTTGGAGTTTTGATGCTGGAGCTGGGGAGGTGAGCAGACGGAGGAGCTTGGTCGTGAGGAAGGAGAGAAGGCCCTGGGAAGAGAAGCAAGCCATTTGCCTGATAATCTACAGCTGGCCTTGTGGCACAAAGCAAGCCTGAGCCCAGAGAGAGGCAAGCTCCGGTAGGAGAGGAACCTAAGAAGCCTGAACCCTGGAAAACGTTGGCAGCTGTCTTGCTCCAACACGTGGCAATAGACTTCGGTGAGGGAAGAAACTTACGCTTTATGGACTGGTAACTGTGGACTTCTACGCTAAATAAATACCCTTTATAAAAGTCAACCGATTTCTGGTATTTTGCATCAGCACCCCTTTGGCTGACTAATACACCCATTTATAAAACCGTTCCAGCATTTTTGAATTTGCAAAAGCACTACTCCACTCTCGGTACGAAATTCTGTATTAGTCATCCAAAGGGGTACTGATGCAAAGTACCAGAACTCTGTTGGCTTTTATAGAGGATATTTGTTTGGGGTAGAAACTTACAGTTACAAGGCCCTAAAGATTCCAACTCAGGGTACCATAAAAGGTACATTCTCACCGAAAGTCTATTGCCACGTGTTGATGCAAGATGGCGGGTGAAGTTTGTGAAGGCTCAAACTTTGTGTGAGAGTCTGTTTTATCAGTCCAAGGGGGCTGGGGCTCAATGCTGAGTTGCACTCCAATGATGTGGTTGAATCAAAGCCCTAATTTTAACATAATTTAATCTTAGCTAAGTCTAATGCAATCAAAGGGCATCACACCCAGAGGAACAGACCAGTTTACAAACATAATCAAATATATATTTTTTGGTATTTATTTTGGTATATTTTTTGGTATTATATTATTATTCTTAAATAATATCAAACTGCCACACTGGGATTCTGTCATCTGCAAATAGGGAGGGTTTTACTTCTTCCTTTCCCATTTGGATGTCTTTTATTTCTTTTTCTTGCCTAATTGCTCTGGCTAGAACTTCCTGTACAATGTTGAATAACAGTGGTGACATAGGGCGGTCTTGTCCAGATCTTAGAAAAAAAGCTTTTAGTCTTTCACTGTTAAGTATGATGCTGGCTGTGGGTTTTTCATATATGTCCTTTTTTATGTTGAGTAAATTTCCCTCCATTCCTATTTTTCTGAGTGTTTTTATAAATGTTGCTGGATTTTGTCAAATGCCTTTTCTGGATCAAGTGAAATGATCATTTGGTTTTTTTTTTCCTTTGTTCTGTTAATATGGTTTATTACATTAATTGATTTTCTTATGTTGAACCACCCTTTCATACTTGGCATAAATCCCACTTGATCATGGTGTATAATTCTCTTTTATATGCTGTTGGGTTCAAATTGCTGGTATTTTGTTGAGGATTTTTGCATCTCTGTTCATAGAGATATTGGTCTATAATTTTCTTTTGTTGTCTTTATCTGGCTTTCGTTTGAGGGTGATGTTGTTTTTTGGAAGAGTTTGAGCAGGATTTGTGTTAATTCTTAGAAATTTTGATATAATTCCCTGTGAAGCCCTCTTGTCCTAGGATTTTCTTTCTTGGGAGGTTCTTGATTACTGATTCAATCTCTTTATTAGTTTGTTTTTTGTTGAGATCTTATATTTCTACTTGAGTCAGTATAGGTAGTTCAAGTGTTTGTAGGAATTTATCCACTTCTTATAGGTTATCTAATTTTTTGGCATGCAGTTGTTCATAGTATCCTCATATTCCTTTTTATTTCTGTGGTTGCTTGTAATGCCCACTCTTTTTCATGTCTGATTTTATTTATTTATATCCTCTCTCTTTTTTAATTTATCAATCTTGCTTAAGGTTTTCAATTTTATTCATCTTTTAAAATAACTAACTATTCATTTTGTTGAGTCTATTTTTTTTTCTTTATTTCATTTAGCTTTGCTCTAATCTTTGTAATTTCATTCCTTCTACTCACTTTGGGTTTAATTAGCTCTTCTTTTTCTACATCCCCCAGTATAAATTTCCCTCTCAGTATCACTGTGCTGCATCCAATACATTTTGATATGTTATCTTTTCATTTTCATTCACCTCAAAATATTTCCTAATTTCCCTTGTAACTTCTTTGACCCATTGGGTTAAGAGTGCTTTGTTTAATTTTCACATATTCGTGAATTTTCCATTTCTCCCTCTTCTGTTATTGATTTCTAGTTTAATTCCATTGTGGTTGGAGAAGATACATGGTATGATTTTAATCCTTTTGAATTTATTGAGACTTGTGTTTTGACCTAACATATGGTCTATCATGGAGAATGATCCATATGCACCCAAGGAAAATATGTATTCTGCTGCTGTTGGGTGAACTCTTCTATGCATGTCTATTAGGTTTAGTTGGTTTTGAGTATCATCCAATTCTTGTATTTCCTTACTGATCTTCCATCTAGATAGTCTAACCGTTATCGAAAGTGGTATATTAAACTCTCATTCTATTAAAGTAGTACCATCTATTCCTTCAAATCTGTCAGTATTCACTTTGAATATTTTGGATCTCTGCTATTAGATGCAAATATATTTGCTATTCTTAGGTCTTGTAGTTAAATTGACCCTTTTAACAGTATTTAATCTCCTTTCCTGTTACTTGAAACAGTTTTTGACTTAGTCTATTTTATCTCATATTAACATAGATATCCTGGTGGTGTTTTTTTTTTTTTTTGTTGTTGTTGTTTTGGTTGCTACTTGCATGGTATATATTTTTCCATTCTTTGCTTATGTATTTGAATTTAAGGTGAATCTCTTGTAATCAGCATATAATTGGGTCATGCTTTTTTAAAAATCAATTCTGCCAATCTGCGCCTTTACTGGAGAGCTTAATTCATTCACATAGTCACTACTGATAATGTAATACTTTCTTCTGTCATTTTGCAAGTCTTACACTTTTTTGACCCTCATTTCTTCTGTTAATACCTACTTTCATATTTATTTGATTTTTTTATTTTATCATTTTGAGTGCTTTCTCGTTCTGTTCTACATATATTTTTCATATATTTTCCTTGTGTTTTTTGCAGTTACCATAGGGCTAAAATTTAACATGCTAGATATATAACAATAATTTTTGATTTGATAGCCTCTCAACTTCAATAGTACACACATACACTGTTTCTATACCCTCCATCCCCTACTTTTTTGCTACTTGTTACAAATTATATCTTTGTACTTTGTATGTTCAAATCCATCAATTTATCATTACCTTTTATGTATTTTCATTTTAGCACCTGTAAGAAGTAAGAGGTGGAGTTACAAACCCCCAAATACAATATGATAGTACTGGCATTTATAATTACCAAATGGTTACCTTTATCAGAGGCTTTATTTCTTTATGCTGATTTGATCCACTGTCTAGTGTCTTTTTTGTTCAGATGAAGAAACTCTCTTTAGCATTGCTTGTAGGACAGGTCTAGTGGTAATGAACTCCCTCAAATTTTGTTTATCTGGGAATGTCTTAATATTTCCCTCATTTTTCAAAGAAAGTCTCTCTGGATATGTAATTCTTGGTTGACTACTGTTTTTCTCAGCACTTTAAATATTTCAACCCACTTCCTCCTTTCCTCCGTGGTTTCTGATGAGAAATTGGCACTTAATCTAATTGAGAATCCCTTGTACATAATACATTGCTTTTCTCTTGCAGTTTTCAGAACTTTCTCCTTGTCCTTTGCATTTGACAGTTTGACCATCATATGTCTGGGCATATTTCTCTTCATGTTTAGCCTGTTTGGTGTTCTCTGACCTTCTTGGATGTGCATATTCACATCTTTTGCCATGTTTGGGAAATTGTCATTATTTCTTTGAATATTCCTTCTGCTCCTTTCTCTCTTTCTTCTCCCTCTGGAACTCCCATAATGCATATATTAGTATGCTGATGGTGTTCCACAGGTCTCTTAGGCTATTTTTAACATTTTCTAATTCTTTTTTCCCTCTGTTCCTCAGCCTGACTTATTTCACTTGTCTTGACTTCGGGTTCATGGATTCTTTTATCTGCCAGCTCCAATCTGCTGTTGAAACCTTCCTGGGCATTTTTCATTTCAGTTATTGTGGTCTTTAACTCCAGTAGTTCTTTTTGGTTCCTTTTTAAAATTTCTCGTTATTAAGATTCTCAAATTGCTTATTCATTGTTTTTCTGATATCCTTTAGTTCTTTTTCTGTATTTTCTTTCATCTCCTTGAGCATATTGAAGATCATTTTTTTAAAGTCTCTGTTTGATATGTTCACAGTCTTGTCTTCTTTATTGATGTTTCCTGGATTTTTATCCTCTTGCTTTGAATGAGCCATCATTTCCTGTTTCTTTGTTTGCCTTGTAATCTTTTGTTGCTCTCTATATGTTTTAATATTTTAAAATGTTAACTCTGGAATTTAGTTCCTGAGCTGTCTGTTTATTGAGTTTGTATCCAGCTAGTGATATGACAGAGATTTTTTTGAGTGCCAGAAGCTAACAAAACCAGACAAACCAATGCAAAAAGCATTTTTCACAGTCTTTGCAAGTTGGTTTTGCATTGGCTTGTGCTCTTCTATCTGCCCTCCTATCACAAAGGTTCACCCAAAGTGAATGCAAAATGCAGTGTCCTCCCTGTCTTTTCTGGGCCTGTGTCTTGTCCTGGGCTTGTGCTTGCTATTGGCTTAGGTGTTCCCCTGTTTACAGGAATTTGAATGTCCTGTCTACTCCCTGGGAAACAGATCTTTTCCCTCTCCCAGGTACTCCAAGGGAGGATTTAAAGCAGGTAACTCTTTGCCCCAAGGTGCCTATGTCAATTGTTTCTTACATAGTTTTTTCCTTGTTGTCTCAAGCAGCTTTTGCCTGGAGGGCAATTTATGGGAGGTGAGGTGAGCATGAGAGGAGTTTCTCAGATCAGTCTTCCCCAGCCAGAATAAGGCCAGTGGCCCACAAATGGAGGGCCAGCCAGCTCCACACTGCTCTGGAGAGGGGCTGAGGGAAGGCTCAGCAAAGGTGCCAGGAGCTTCTCCTCTGACTCTTTGAAGCTGTGTTTTCATGATTCAGCAGTTGTCTTGTAAATGTAGCCCTTTAACTATTTTCCATAGTTTTGAGCAAGGGTACCATCTTTAAGACTCCTCTGCTGCTGTTGCCAAAGGTAGGTCGGAACAGTGGCTGCCCTCAGAGCCAGGCATCACAGTGATCTGAAGTACTTCATCAAAAAAAGCAATGATCAGCAATTGGACCACATATGCCTGGATCTTGGGGAACCAGGTCTTTATATTCCACTGTATTAGTCAGCCAAAGGGGTGCTAATGTGAAATGCCAGAAATCAGTTGGCTTTCATAAAGGGTGTTTATTTGGTGTAGAAGCCTATAGTTACCAGGCCATAAAGCATAAGTTACTTCCGTCACCAAAGTTTATTGCCACGTGTTGGAGCGAAATGGCTGCCGACGTCTGCGAGAGTTCAGGCTTCATGGGTCCTTCTCTTCCCGGGACTTGTCTCTGGGCTCAGCGCATCTGCTATCTCCATAAGATCAGGTGTAGACTATGAGGCTCTGTAGGCTTTGCCTTGCTCCACAAGGCCAGCTGTAGACTATCAGGCGAATGGCTTGTCTCTTTTCCCCTGGTCTTCTCTGCCTCCTCATGACCAAGCTCCTCTGGGTCCTTACTTCCTGGGGCTCCTGCTCCAAACTCAGCATCAGAACTCTGTCATCTAAACTCCAACTCACTCCTCTGCTCTGCCATGTAGTTTTATCTCTGAGTCCCCGCCCGGGGACTCAACATCCTACTGATGTGGCCCAGTCAAAGCCCTAATCATAACTTAATCATGCCCAGAGAACAGACCAGTTTATAAGCATAATCCAATATCTATTTTTGGAATTCATAAATAATGCCAAACTGCTACACCCACCCTGGCACCAGCAAGCTGTACCAGGGGTCAGGATTGAGTACCTCACTGCTGCCTACCATGTGGCTATGGGATGGCCCATGGTAGCTGTTGCATGGAGAGTGCAATTCACCAGTATTTACTGTGACTTACCAGTGTCTTCCTCCTGCTCTTCCCTGGATGCTGCAGTGTTCTACCAGATTCTAGAGTTTCAAAATATTTTGTTCAGTCAGTTCCTGCCTGTTTAATAGTTGTTCTGGTGGAGGGACTGATTCCTGGAGTTTCCTACTTTGCCATCTTCCCACAATCCTCCTTTATTATCCTTTTAACCCTGAGATTCAGGAGTACCATGAGCCCCAAATGAATTAGGACACTAAAAAGAACTTTACTTTTCATTCCTTTATTCAACCATGTTTATTGAGCCAGGCACTGTTCTAGAATTTGGGCAAAAGCAGTAAGGAAGACAGGGGCTTATATTCTAGATGACAGGGACAGATGTAAGAAACAAGTAAATGAGCAAGATAATTTCACATAGGGTTAATGTCTATAAGTAGAATGATGCCTGGTGATGATGGAGAATGAGTTGAAGAAAGACTGCTTTAGTTTATATGATTAGTACAAAGAATTAAGAGAAGTATGGAGGGGGAAATTCCAATGAAAGTAATCACCAATTATTGGTAAAATTGACTATAGTTGTAGGTAGCTAATAACATGAGGATGTAAGGAGTGACATTAAATAGAAGTATTTTGCTCAACATTTAGCTGTTAGCTATTTTGAATCTTTCTTCTTTGATAAAGACAACTTGCTGGCTTGTAAAGGTAAGACCCTTTGGTGAAGTCTCCTTGATTCTGCTGACTTGCTGCCATTTGTAAGGCAGAGAGCTGGTGGTAGAGTGGGATACTCCAAGGCCCTGGCAGGTGGGCTTCTCTGCCAGCCTTGGCTGGTCTCCTGTGGGATGTCTGAGGTTAGGTGAAAATAGTCAGTGGGAATGGCAGCCTCAGGGAGGCCTTCTCCATTTGTGGATTCAGATCTTCTAGTGCATTTACAAACTGTTTGCTTTGTCATCTCACCTTTCCCAGTTTTCATGGGAGTTCTAGCTGGAGCTAAGCAGAGGACAGAAGTACCATTTCCCTCACTCTGCCTAGGGAATCATAGATGGTGATTGTTAGGGTACAGCATTAACATTCACAGCATTAAAAACTGTGCTCAATGGGTTTTCCAGTCAAATTTTTGCTTAAGATCATATCTTGCTGTAAAACTGGACTCTTCACTAGGTTGAGAAGACTACTCTTGAGCATATCTATGAAAAAGTCCCAGGTCTTTGACATAGATTACGGTTAGGTGTGTAAATATTGCCAATTGCTCAGAGTTACATAATTTTTTGTGATCAAATCCTTTTCTCTTCCACAGTGTGATATAATTTATTTATGCTTTTCACCCTTAACTCACTACTGCTTCATATTTTTCTAGTTATTTCTCTGTTACATGACAAGAGATCCCACATTAAATAACTGAAATGAGTAATGTAAAAGCTAGAGTTCCTATTATTTTTCTGGTTAAATTTCCTCAAAAATAAATCTTTTCAAGACATTGGAATCATTCTGCATGATATTACAATGATGGATACCAGCTATTATACATTTGTCAAAACCTAAAAAATTGTGTGGTGCAAAGGATAAAACATAATGTAAACTATAGACCATGGTGAGTAGCAATGCTTAAATATGTGTTCATCAGTTGTAACAAATGTGCCACACTAGTGAAAGATGTTAATGGGAGAAAAGTGTGGGAGGGGGAGGGGGTGGCGTATAAGGGAATCCCCTATATTTTCGATGTAACATGTATATAATCTAAGGCTCCTTTAAAAACAAAAAAAGATTATTAAAAAAAGAGGATAGAGAAAAAATTAATCTTTTCAAAAATAAAACTTTTCAGAGCTGGAAGGATTTTTTCCTGGGTATCTGAGTAGCAAGGTTAACATTCACTAAAGTTTCATTTCACATCATTTACACTGTAATTAAACTTTTCCCTAGGAAACATCATAATTTCTTTGGAGCACTAGCAGGAGCAGGAGTAGGGATCCCATTTCATTTTCGTTTCTTGTAAAGAAAAGAGCAAGTTCTTAACATTAATCTTCTAGAAACCCAGGTTACACTGTTAACACCTGGGTGTCCTGCTTTATGTAAGCACCATTCTAGTCTTACTAAGGACACCATACAAGGAGGTTGGCTTTTTTGGTATCACTTTCAAAATGTTAAATTTTAGTGAGTGCCACCCAGGTTGCTCTTTGATCAAAATGCTGATTTAATTCTTTTAAACATGCAAATAAAATATAATTGTTTCAAAGATCTTGGGTAACATCCCACATAAGGAGACATTCCCAGCTATTAACCAGTTAATTTTGACTGTGTTTACTTAAATCAAGTGAAGCAAAGTCCTGTTGACTTTTATGTGTGGTCATCAAAGCCCATAATCTCCTACAATTTAAGTAAATTACAGGGAAGGTAAATTGGTTATGATTCCCATGGTTATAAGGGCATTCAGAGAATACCTGATTAATTTTTCTTCTGATAAAATTGTGTTACTGCCTTGTAAAATGTATGTAAAAATTCAATCAATCAGGACTCTATATGCACACTGAAAGAGATGAAAATGCTCCTTTTTATTTATTTTTTCCTCATGAAAGGCTATTGACTTATTAATTTATTCATATATTTTTATTACAGAAGTTGTGAACTTACACAACAATTATGCAATGTGTAGAATTCCCATACAACACCCCTTCACGAATATACCACACCGTTGTGGAATATTTGTTACAGATTATGAGATAATATCATCAGACTATTACCACTAACTATGGTCCTTAGCATACATTTGACATATTTTTTCCATACCCCCTATTGTTAACATCTTTGGCATTGATGCAAGAATATTACAGTATTGCTGTTAACTGTAGTCCATAGGTTAATTTGTATTTTTCCCATGCTTCTCCACATTCCCACTACCCTGCAATAGTGATGTATATCCGTTCTAGTTCACGGAAAGACATACTGGCATTTGTACGATTAACCACAATTCTCATCTACCTCTGGGTTCACTGTGGTATTCAGTCCCTAGATTATTCTCTAGTTTTCTTTCAATTGACATTTTTATCCCTGGACTACCCCTTTCAGCCACAATCCCATTTATAAACAAGCTGTGTTAGTTATACTCACTATAATGTGTTACCATCAACTCTGTCCATTTCTACACATTTACAGTCAAGCTAATTGAAAATTCTACATACATTAAGCATCAGTACCCCTTCTCAGTCCTCATCCTATCTCCTAGTAACCTATACTCTAGGTTTGAATTCCATGTGTTTATTCTTCATAATTAGTTTGTATTATTGAGACCATACGATACTTGTCCTTTGGTATCTGGCTTATTTCACTCAGCATAGTGTCCTCAGGGTTCATCCATGTTATCATATATGTGTCCCAACTTCATTTCTTCTTACAGCAGCATAGTATTCCATCATATGTATATGCCATATTTTGTTTATCCATTCATTCATTGATGGACACTTGGGTTGTTTCCATCCTTTGGCAATTGTGAATAACACCACTATGAACATCGGTGTGCAAATGTCTGTTTGCGTCACAATTTTCAGTTCTTCTGGATATATTCCTAGTAGAGGGATTGCTGGATCATATAGCAGTACTATATTTAGTTTCCTGAGGAACTGCCAAACTGTCTTCCTCAAAGGCTGTACCACTTTACATTCCTACTAACAGTGAAGGAGTATTCTTATGTCCCCACATCTTCTGCAGCACTTACTATTTTCTGTTTTTTTTTCCCTAATGACCATGAACCCCAAATGAATTAGGACACTAAAAAGAACTTTACTTTTTACTCCTTTATTCAACAATGTTTATTGAGCCAGGTGCTGTTCTAGAATTGGGGCAAAAGCAGTAAGGAAGACAAGGGCTTATATTCTAGATGACAGAGAGAGATGTGATGATGGAGAATGAGTTGAAGAAAGACTGCTTTAGTTTATTTGATTAGTACAAAGAATTAAGAGAAGTATGGAGGGAAAAATTCCAATGAAAATAATCATCAATTATTGGTAAAATTGAGTATAATTGTGGGTAGCTAATAAAATGAGGATTTAGTGAGTTCATTGTATAGGTGGCTGATTATATCTACAATCAGCCAAAGAGCTTGCCATCAGCAATGAGTGACATTTATCCAATCAGTTGAATGCCTTAAAGGAGGAAGTGATTTCAGCATTCAGAGAGAATTTTCCAGCTCTACTTCAGGCAGCCAGAGTCTCCTGGGAACTCAGCAAATATCTGAGAGCCCCTGGTTTGCAGACTGACTACGGAATTTGGACTTATGCATCACCATGGTCATGTGAGAGAATTTTTAAAAATCTCATACTATTTACAGGTATCTCCTGTCGATTCTGTTTCCCTAGAGAATCCTGACTAATATGCAGTTGTTCATAGTATCCTCTTATGATCTCTTTTATTTCTGTGGGGTCAGTAGGAATGTCCTCATTTTCATTTTTTATTTTAGTTATTTGCATCTTCTTTATTTTTCTTTGTCAGTCTTGCTAAGGGTTTGTCGATTTTGTTAATCTTCTCGAAGAACCAACTTTTGGTTTTGTTAATTCTCTCTATTGCTATTTTGTTCTCAATTTCATTTATTTCTGTTCTGATCTTTGTTATTTCCTTCCTTCTACTTGCTTTGGGAATAGTTTGCTGGTCTTTTTCTAGTTCCTCCAGCTGTGTAGTTAGGTCAATGATTTTAGCTTTCTTCTTTTTTAATGTAAGCATTGAGGGCTATAAATTTCCCTTTCAGCACTGCCTTCTCTGCATCCCATAGGTTCTGATATGTTGTGTTCTTGTTTTCATTCATCTCAAGATATTTACTGATTTCTCTTGCAATTTCTTCTTTAACCCACTGATTATTTAATAATGTTTTGTTTAATCTCCATATATTTGTGAATTTTTCCTTTTTCTGCCTGTTGTTGTTTTCCAGATTTATTCCATTATGATCAGAGAAAGTACTTTGTATAATTTCGATCTTGTTGAATTTATTGAGACCTGCTTTGTGATCTAACATTTGGTCTATCCTGGAGACAAATCCGAGCACTTGAGAAGAATGTGTATCCTGATGTTTTGGGGTGCAGTGTTCTGTATATGTCTATTCAGTTTAGTCCATTTATCATATTATTCAAGCTTTCTGTTTCTTTATTGATCCTCTACCCAGATGTTCTATCCAATGCTGACAGTGGTATATTCAAGTCTCCAACTATTATTGTAGAGATATCTATTTGTCCCTTCAGTTTGGCCAGTGTTTGCTTCATGTAATTTGGGGCATTCTGGTTAGATGCCTATGCATTTATAATTGTTATTTCCTCCTGGTGAATTGCCCTTTTTAAAATATATAATGTCCTTCCTTGTCTCTAATAACAGTTTTGCTTTTGAAGTTTATTTCATTCAATATAAGTATAGCTACTCCAGCTCTTTTTTGGTTACTGCATGTGTGGAATATCTTTTATCAGCCTTTCTCTTTCAATCTGTTGGTATCCTTGGTCTAAGGTGAGTCTCTTTTAGACAGCATATGGAAGGCTCATATTTTCTTCTCCATTCTGCCAGTAGTGTCTTTTGATTGGAGAGTTTAATCCATTAACATTCAATATTATTACTGTAAAGGCAGTTCTTATTTTACCCATTTGATCTTTGGGTTTTATCTGTCATATTTTATTTTTACCACTCTTTTTACACTTTTCATTACTTTTACTGATATAATCTTCATTTCTAGACTCTCTCCTGTCTTTTCTTTTCAGGTTGTAGCACTCCTTTCAGTATTTCCTGCAAAGTCATTCTCTTGGTTACAAACTCTCAGTTTCTTTTTATCTGTGAATATTCTAAACTCTCCCTAATTTTTGAAAGGCAGTCTTGCCAGATATAAGATTCTTGGCTGGCAGTTTTTCTCTTGCAGTATCTTAAATATATCATACCAGTGCCTTCATTGCTTCCATGGTTTCTGATGAGAAATTGTCACTTAGTCTTATTTGGCATCCCTTGTATGTTATCCATCACTTTTCTCCTGCTGCTCTCAGAATTCTCTGTTTGTCTTTGACATTTGACATTCTGATTAGTTTGTGTCTCAGATTTGGTCTATTCAGATTTATTTGGATGGGAGTACATTTTACTTCTTGGACGTGGATATCTATGTCCTTCAATAGGGTTGGGAAATTTTCTACCATTATTTCTTCAGATATTCCTTCTGTCCTTTTACCCTTCTCTTCTCCTCCTGGGGCACCCATGACACATATGTTTGCATGTCTCTTGCCATCATTTAGCTCCCTGTGTCCCTGTTCAATTTTTTCCAATCTTTTCTTCATCTGTTCTTTTGTATGTTCACTTTCAGAGGCCATGTCTTCAAACTCAATAATCCTTTCTTCTGCCTCCTCAAATCTGCTATTATATGCCTCCAGTGTATTTTTTATTTCATTTATTGTGTCTTTCATTCTCATAAGATCTGCTGTTTTTCTATGTATGTTTTCAAATTCTTCTTTGTGTTCACCCAGTGACTTCTTAATATCCTTAATCTCTTTAGCCATCTCATTGTATATATTAAGCAGATTTTTTTTTTAAGATTTATTTTTATTTATTTATTTATCCCCCCCTTGCTGCTTGTGCTCATTGTGTCCATTTGCTGTGCATTTTTCTGTATCTGCTTGTCTCCCTTTGTTGCATCGTCTTGTTGCGCCAGTTAAGCAGATTTTTTTGAACATCTATGATTATTTGTCTCAACTCCTTTATGTTATCTGAAGGCTTATCTTATTTCTTTGATTGGGCCATATCTTCCTGTTTCTTGGTATGGATTGTCATTTTATTTTTTGGTGTCTTGGCATCTGGCTTACTAGATGTATTTATTTTGAGTGCAGTTTCTCTTTTTAGTTTAGGGCTTTCTTGCCCTTTCTCCTTGCTGTTCTGTAGTAGGAGCCAAGGATGTAGTTAGTAATGTAAGCTGTTGAGGCTGAAGCTGCCTGTGTTGCCCCAGAAACTGATGAAGCTTCTCCCACATTTCTCTTCTGTGAGGGACAGGGACAAAGTTGCAGCCATGTGTAATAATCCAAGTCATGCAGGCGTATTCTGTTTGTTGTTGCCCGGAGAGAGTGATGAAGCTTCACGCCCCTTCCTCCCCTTCCTGGGGTGGGGATGGAGCTGCATGTGTGGGCAGCAATCTATGCCTTTTGGGTCCAAAATGACCACAGTGGCCCAAGTAGACTGACATAGCACCAGTCCCCCTCCTTCCCTGCCAGAGGTGGGGATGTACCCTCGGGAGTGCCCAAGAATCTAATCCGTGTAGGCCAAATGTGCCTGCAGCTGCCTTGAGAGGCTGAGAGAGTATTGTCCTTTGTGCCCTTTACGGGGTGGGGATGGAACCACAGACATACAACAGTTCAGTCCATGGAGGCTGAAAGTGTCTGCCATTGCCCAGAGAGGCTGAGGAAACACCAGCCCCCTACTATCCTATTGGGTGTTGGGAGTGGATCCACAGCCACTCAACAGTCTAGTCCCTGTAGGCCAAAAGTGCCTGCCATTGCTCAGAAAGGCTGAGGAAACATTAGCCCCCTACTATCCTGTTAGGGGGTAACAGTTGATCCACAGGTGCTCAACTGTTCATTCCCTGTAGGTTGAAAGTACTTGCTATTGCCTGGAGAGGCTAAGGAAACACCAGCCCCCTCCTATTCTATTGGGAGGTGGGGGTGGATCCATAGGCACCCAACAGTCTAGTCCCTTTAGGCCAAAAGTGCCTGCCATTGTCCAGAAAGGCTGAGGAAACATTAGCCCCCTACTATCCTGTTAGGGGATAACAGTTGAACCACAGGTGCCCAACTGTTCATTCCCTGTAGGTTGAAAGTACCTGCTGTTGCCTGGAGAGGCTGAGGAAACACCAGCCCCCTCCTATCCTATTGGGAGGTGGGGGTGGATCCACAAGCACCCAACATTTCAGTCCATACAGGCCAAATGTCCCTGCCATTGCCCAGAAAGGCTGTAAAAACACCAGCCCCCTCCTATCCTATTGGGGGGTGGGGGTGGATCTACAGGTACCCAACAGTCTAGTCCATGCAGTTCGAATGTGCCTGCCATTGCCCAGAAAGGCTGAGGAAACAACTCCCCTCCTATCCTACTTGGGAGCATGGATGGAGCTACAGGTGTCCAAATATTCTGTCTGTGTGGGTCAAAAGCACCTGCAGCTACCCAGAGAGGATGGGGAAACACCGCCCCCTCTTGTCATATCAGGAATGGGGGTGGAGTCACAGGTGCCCAACAGTCGAGTAATGCAGGCCAAAAGTACCTGTGGTTGCCCTGAGATGCTGAGTAAATACCAAACCCCTCCTTCCTATGAGGGGGGGAGACGGGGGTGGAGATGGAATGGAAAGCGTTCAACAAACCAGTTCATGCAGGCCAAAAGTGCCTGCAGTTGCCTGGAGAGGCTGAAGAAACACAATTCCCCTCCAATCCTATTTAGGGGGTGGGGATGGAGTTACAGGTGTCCTAGTACTGAGGGCTGAAGGTGCCTCCAGTTTCCCAGAGAGACTGAAGAAACACCAGCTCCCTCCTATCCTATGGGAGTGGAGGGGTGGAGATGGAATTGAAGGCACTCAACAAACCAGTTCTTGTGGGCCAAAAACACCTGCAGTTGCCCAGAGAGGCCAGGGAAACATAGCTCCTCTCCTATCCTATTGGAGCCCCAGGTGTCTGACTATTCAGTGTATGCCAACTGAAAGCACCTGCAGTTGTCTGGAGAGGCTGGTGCAGGTACTCCTAGCTTCTTCCCTGCCAGAGCTGGGACTGGAACCTAGGCTAGGGCTACATTCCTATCTGGGTGGAAAGAAGCCAGTCCCTACCATCACTGTGATTTTCATTCAGCCCCGCTTCCCCTCATGCTTGGGGCAGAGTTAAAATGGTGACTACTGTCCTCTTTCCAACTTGGACATGTCCAAACTTTAGCTGTTCTTAGGTTTATACTATGGTGAGCCAAATTTACTAGTCGCTAGCTGAAGTTGGTGGCCAACCATCTCTTCCTCCCCTGTTTTTGGGAAACGGAGCTTCCAACTCCATCCATGGAATAGCTTCTGGGGTGGCTTGCACCACCAGTGGAGGATGGGTCCCAGACTCTGTGGTGTGGAGTGCTCTACTCATGCAACTTTATTGCAGATGGGCAGTCTCCTCCTTCCATTCTTTCAAGGGTGTTACAGGATTCTCTTCTGGTCTCCTGGCCCCCCCAAACTGGTGCTTTAGATAGCTCTGTTTTGATTACTAACAGTGTGAAGGATGAGCTGACTCTTGGAATGCCTTACTCAGCCGCCATCTTGCCTCCATCCAATCCTTTTTATTTTATTATTTTTTAAAAATTTATTTATTTCCCTCCCCCCTCATTGTTTTGTACTTGCTGTCTGCTCATCTTCATTTTTTTTTTTTTTTAGGAGGCACCGGGAACCGAATCTGGGACCTCCCATGTGGGAAGGAGGCGCCCAATAACTTGAGCCACCTGCCCTCCCTGCTTGTTGTGTCTCTTATTTTGCTTTCTTGTTGCATCATCATCTTGTTGCATCAGCTTGCTACTCTAGTCCCTCACGTCAGCTCACTGTCTTGCTCGTCTTCTTTAGGAGGCACTGGGAACCAAACCCAGGACCTCCCATGTGGTAGGCGGGCGCCCAAGGGCTTGAGCCACATCTGCTTCCCCCTTTTTATTTTTATAATTTAAGTTGCACTTATGTTTATTTTCATGACTTAAAATATTTTAATTGTTCCCAGGTTTTAAAAATATTTTAATTCCACAAATAATGTTGCTTATGGTTAGGAAAAAAATTGATGATCAAGCACAAAATTTATCAGAATTTTTAAAAAATGTAAACTTCCTTTAGGAATAATTCACAGAAACTTACTATGTTTTAATGCAGGATAATGTAAAATAGTTTTAAAATATATTTTGCATTTATTTACTGCTGGTTTTTAATCATAACAATTTGGATCTATTTAATGCCTTTATATTATGAAGTTCTCATTACGTATTTGCTTCAGTTTTCTTGGATAACAATGTAAGGTATCCTACATTGTTACTTAATGAAATATTTGTATATATTTAAAATTAAATGTGTTGTTAATGTACCTCTTTAAAAGTTTTTCCAACTTATTATGAAAAAATTTCAAGCCTACAGAAAAGTTGCAAGAATATTGCCATGAACATTTATCTTTTACCTAGATTGACGTATACTTTTTGCCACATTTGCTTTATTTTTCCATTTTTTCTGAACCATTTGAGAGTTAGTTGCAGATATAACCCCCTCCTAAATACTTCAGCATTCATTTTCTAAGCACAAGATATTCTTCAACATAACCATTATATAATTGTCACACTTGGAAAATTTAACATTGATACAATACTATCTAATATGCAATCAATTGAAATTTCCC
>JAQZBX010041607.1:0-22289 GCA_029593785.1 Cabassous unicinctus | reverse complement strand
CTCAAAAATTTTAGAACAATTTCATTACTCCAAAAAGAAAGTCTCCACACTCCTTAGCATTCCTTCCTCAGACCTACTTAACCACTAATCTTTCAACTTTATAAATTGATTTATATTTATATTTTATATAAATGGAATCATGCAATATGTAGTACTCTGTGTCTGGTCTCCTTTACTTAGTATGCTTTTGGGTTTTTTTTTTGTCTGATATTAAAATTTTGTGCTATTTAGTAACATTTGTTTAGCTTCAAAGAGAAAATGGGCTTATATATGCAGTTCTACCCATATTCATATTTCACATAGTATATGTATGTTTCACATAATATATTTAGTTCATAATAGGGAAATCATACAGTATTTGTCCTTTTCTGTCTGGCTTTCTTCACTTAACAGACTATCCTCCAGGTTCATCCATGTTGTCATATGTTTCACGACTTCATTTCTTCTTATCACTGCATAATATTCCATCATGTGTATACTCCACAATTTGTTTATCCATTCATCAGTTGATGTACACCTGTGTTGTTTCCAACTTTTGTTTATCATGAATAATGCTACTACGAACATGGGTGTGCAGATATCTATTCACGTCACTGCTCTCAGTTCTTCTGGGAATATACCTAGCATTTTCCCATGGCAAGTCTATATTCAGCTTCTTTAGAACTGCCAAACAGTTCTCCACAGGGGCTGTACATTCCCACCAACAGTGCATAAATGTTCCTCTCTCTCCACATACTCTCCAATATTTAGTTTTCAGACTTTTTAATAGCAGCCAGTCTAATAGGTGTGAAATAATGTCTCATGGTAGTTTTGATTTGCATTTTCCTAATCGCTAGTGATGTTGAACATTTTTTCATATGTTTCTTCACCATTTGTATTTCTTTTGTGGATAATTGTTTTTCAAGTGTTTTGCCCATTTTTTAACTGGATGTTTTTTCTTTTTATTGTTGAATTGTATGCTCTCCTTATATACCATGGATATTAAACCCTTTTCAGATATGTGATTGCCAAATATTTCCTCTCATTGCATCAGCTGACTTTTCGCCCTTTTGACAAGGTCCTTTGAGGTGCAAAAGTGTTGAATTTTGAGGAGGTCTCATTTATATATTTTTTTCTTTTGTTACTCGTGCTTTGGGCATAAGGTTGAAGAAACTGCCAAGTACCACAAGATGTCAATGATGTTTTCCTACAGTTTCTTCTAGGAGTTTTATGGTTGTTTTTGTATTTAAATCCTTGATCCATTTTGAGTTAATTTTTGTATAAGGTGTGAGATAGGGGTCCTCTTTCTTTCTTTTGGATATGGCTATCCAGTTCTCCCAACACCATTTGTTGAATACACTGTTCTGGCCCAACTGGGTGAGCTTAACAGCTTGTCAAAAATTGCTTGATTGTAGAGGTGAGGGTCAATTTCTGAGTTCTAGATTTGAGTCTATTGGTCAATCTGTCTGTCCTTATTCCAGTAACATGCTGTTTTTTCCACTATAGCTAAGTAGTGTGCTTTAAAGTCAGGAAGTGAGAGTCCTCCAAATTCATTCTTCTTTTTCAAGACATTTTTTTGGTATTAGGGGACCCTTATCCTTCCAAATAAATTTTATACTGGCTTTTCAATTTCTGAAAAAAAGGCTGCTGAGATTGCATTGAATCTGTAAATCAGTTTGGTTAGAATTGAGATCTTCATGATATTTAGTCTTCCAACCCATAAACATGGAATGTCCTTCCATTTATTTAAGTCTTCAGTTTTTTTTAGAAATGTTTTGTAGTTATCTGAATACAGGTCTTTTATGTCCTAGGTTAAGTCTATTTCTAAATATTTGCTTCTTTTAGTCACTATTATAAATGGATTTTTTTTCTGGTTTCCTAATCAGATTGCACATCTGTAGTGTATAGGAACATTATTGATTTTTGTATATTAATCTTGTATCCCACCACTTTGCTGAACTTGTCTATTAATTCTAGTAGTTTTGCTGTGGATTTTTCAGGATTTTCTAGATATAGGATCATGTCATCAGCATATAGTGAAAGTTTTACTTCTTCTTTTCCTATTTGGGTGACTTTTATTGCTTTGTCTATCCTAATTGCTCTAGTAGAACGTCTAGCAATATACTGATTAATAATGGTGACAGTGAATATCCTTGTTTTGTTCCTGATCTCAGTGCGAAAGTTTTCAGTCTTTCATTGAATACAATGCTAGCTGTAGGTTTTTAATATATGCACTTTCCCATATTGAGAAAGCTTCCTTCTATTCCTATCTTTTAGAGCATTATCAAGAAAGGGTGCTGTACTTTGTAAAATGCCCTTTCTTCATCAATTGAGAAGATTATGTGATTTTTCTTCTTCAATTTATCAATGTGGTTTATTACACTAATTGATTTTCTTGTGTTGAACCACCCTTGCATACCTGGGAAAAGCCCAGTTGATTGTGGTGTATAATTCTTTTAATGTGCTTTTGGATTCTGTTTGCAAGTATTTTGTTGAGGATTTTTACATCTATATTCATTAGAGATATAGGCCTGTAATTTTCTTTTATAGTAGAATCTTTATCTGGTTTTGGTATTTGGGTGATGTTAGCTTCATAAATTGAGTTTGTTAGCGTTCTTCCCTGTTCAATTTTTTGAAAGCACTTGAGCAAAATCAGTATTAGTTCACCTTTCATTGGTAGAATTCATCTGTGCAGCCATCTAGTCCCAGACTTTTCACCTTTGGGAGGTTTTTGATGACTGTTTCAATCTCTTCACTTGTGATTGGTTTTCTGAGGTCTTCTATTTCTTCTAAAATCAGTGTAGGTGGTTCATGTGTTTCCAGGAAATTGTCCATCTCATTTACTTTTTCTAGTTTTTTTGGCATAGAGTTGTTCATAGTATCCTCTTATGATCCTTCTTATTTCTTTGGGGTCAGTGGTAATGTCCCTCCTCTCATTTCTGATATTATTTCTTCCTTCCCTCTTTTTGTCAGTTTAACTAAGGGTTTGTAAATTTAGTTGATTTTCTTAAAGAACCAATTTTTGGTTTTGTTGATTCTATTGGTTTTTTTTGTTGTTGTTGTTGTTATTGTTGTTCTCAATTTCATTTATTTCTGCTCCAATCTTTACTATTTATTTCCTTTGGCTTGGTTTGGGATTAGCTTGCTGTTCTTTATCTAGTTGTTCCTGGTATGACGTTAGAGCACCAATTTTAGCTCTTTCTCCTTTTTTTAATGAAAGCATTTAGGGCTATAAATTTCCCTCTCAGCATTGCCTTTGAGTTGTCCTATAGGTTTTGATATGTTGTTTTCTCATTTTCATTGGTCTCGAGATATTTGCTGAATTCTCTTGCAATTTCTTCTTTGACTCACTGTTTAAGAGTGTATTATTTAATCTCCATATATTTATGAATTTTCCTTCTTCTGTCCATTATTGATTTCCAGATTCATTCTGTTATGATTAAAGAAAGTTTTTAGTATAATTTCAATCTTTTAAAATTTATTGAGACTTGTCTTGTGACCCAACATATAGTCTATCTTGGAGAACGATCCATGAGCACTTGAAAAGAATGTATATCATGTTGTTTTGGGGTGCAATGTTCTATAGATGTCTGTTAGATCTAGTTCATTTTTCATATTATTCAAGTTCTCTGTTTCTTTATTTATCCTCTATCCAGATAATCTATCCAATACTGAAAGTGGTGAATTGAAGTCTCCCACCATCATTATAGAGACATTTATTTCTCCCTTCTGCTTAGCCAGTGTATGCCTCATTTATCTTGGAGAACTGAGGTTAAGTGCATAAATATTTTAAATAATTATTTTTTCTTGATTAATTGCCCATTTTATTAATATATAATGACCTACTACGTCCCTTATAGCAGTTTTACATTTAAAATCTATTTGTTCCAATAGTAGTATCACTACTCCAGCTATTTTTTTGGTTATTATTTGCATGGAATATCTTTTTCCAACCCTTCACTTTTAACCTTGTTGTACCCTCATATCTGAGGTGAGTCTCTTGTAGACAACATGTAGATAGCTTATATTTTTTAATCCATTCTATCGGTCTGTGTCTTTTGATGGGGTAGCTCAAGTCATTAACATTCAATGTTATAACTGTAAAGGCATTGCTTATGTGATCCATTTTGACCTTTGGCTTTCCATTTTCATATCATACTTCAGTCTATCTTTTTACCCTTTCCAATATTCTTCATTTCTACACTCTTCTCCAAGTATCTTGCCATTGTTTTTCCCTTTCAGGCTGGAGCACTCCCTTTAATACCTCTTGTAATTCTGGTCTTTAGGTAATGTATTCTATCAGTTTTTGTTTGTGAAGATTTTGAACTCCCCTTTATTTTTGAAGGACACCTTTGCTGGATACATAATTCTTGGCTGGCAGTTTTTCTCTTTCAATACCTTAAATATATCATACCACTTTCTTCTTTCCTTCATGGTTTCTGATAAGCGGTCAGCACTTAATCTTATCGAGTTTCCCTTTTATGTGATGATTTATTTTTCTCTTGCTGCTTTCAAAATCTTCTCTTTAACACTGATATTTGTCAGTCTGAATTGCAGGTGTCTTGAGATAGGTCTGTTTGTGTTTCTCTATTTGTGGTGCACTGTCCTTCTTGGATATTGATATTTATGTCTTCCATAAGGGTATTTCCTCAAGTATTCTTTCTGTCCCTTTTCCATTTTCTTCTCCTTCTGGGATGCTGTTAATGCATATGTTTTTTGTATTCTGTGCTGTCATTGAATTCCCTGAGACCCTGTTCATTTTATTCCATTCTCTTCTCTATCTGTTCTCCTGTCTTTTTCAGTTCAGATGTTCTGTCTTCAAAGTCACTAATTCTGTCTTCAAGCAGTTTAAATCTGCTCTTATGTGCCTCTAATGTATTTTTAATCTCATCTACCATGTCTTTCATTATAATAAGTTCTTTGCAGGCTTTCAAATTGTTCTTTATGCACACCCAGTGTCTTCTTAATATCCTTCATCTCTTTAATCATATTTTCTTTCAATTCTTTAAAATGATTTAGGAGAGTCATTTGATTATCATTGATTAATTGTCTTAAATCCTGAATCTATTCAGAATATTTGGGTTGTTCTGTTGGCTGGGACATCTCTTCCTGTTTCCTAGTATGGCTTGTAATTTTTTGCTTATGTATAGGCTTCTGATATGCTGGTGAATTTACTCTAATGGCCAATTTCTCTCTTGCCTATTGTTACTTTTTTTCACACCTCTTTGATAGTTGGTTCAACTTATCCTAAGTCATTAAAACTGCCCAGCTTAAGTTACCAAAATCATGCCAGGAACTCACTAATGTGGTGCAGACTTTCTCCCAATGGTGGGGTAAAGAGGGTTCTAAAAACAGTTTCTGTCCATTTAATTTCCAGACTGGCCACCAATGGCAAACCTTAGTGCACCTTTTCATGGAGATGTATCTCTCAGTTTTCCTTTGTTTACTTCTGGCCATAGCCGACATTCAAAGCTGGCTCTGCTGGGCAAATTCACTGAAGAAAAGCCCCCCAAATCTGCCTCCCATTTCCCTTGTAACAGCTCACAGGGAAGAAGATATCTGCTCCCCTTTAGGTCAGCTGAAATGAGCCAGGGGTTTTAACCCTGGAGAGTATTTTAGGGGTGAAGGAGGGTAGCCCTTCCCAGCAGCCAAGAGGTTTAGTAACTCACAGATTATTATTTTGGCTTCCTCATCTGTCCCTCACCCTCCTGGGAGTTGTGAAGCACTGTCCTAGCCTGCTGACCCCCCAAGCAAGTCCCTTGGTCAGCTTTTGGCTCTTTCTCCATTGTTTTTATGAGAGCTGAAACTTATATACCTATCTGATATCATGTTCCCACATTTCTGTCAAGTTGTTATTTTAATATTTCCATAGTATTGTTATTTTTATTTATGATATATAATTTAAACACTTCTTTATTAATGATATATCAGTTGAATCATTTTTTGTTGTTATTGGAGAAAGTGCAAGGTGTTAATAATAGGGTGGTATATAGGAATCTTGTATTTTATGCATGAATGTTCTATAAATAAATTGATTTTTTATTAAATTCATCCATCTAATTTAGTATTGAATTCTTTTTTTTAATAAATTTAAAAAATATTTTTTTAAGATACTTAGATTACATAAATGCTACACAAAAAAATATAGGGATTCCCATATGCCCCACCTCCCACACCTCCCACAACCTCCCACATAAACATCCTTCATTAGTGGCACATCACCTGCAACGGATATACACATCCTGGGGCTTTATGGGAATCACTGCAAAAGACATGACTGCCAGATGTTTACAATCCCATTCTTTGACACCATGTTTAAGGGCTAAATGTCTGCAGTAAAATAACCTATGTAGATGTTCTTTAGGAGCTACCAATTTAACCATATTTTCAAAGAAACAGAGCTTATGGAGTGATTATGGAAACAATAAAGTGATTTGGAATCTCCCTTACTTTTAAAAACTTTACATGAACGACTTCTTATAAAGCCAAATTATTCATTTTTTGTTTCTGTCAGCTTTATGATCTTACTATAAATCTTGGCATCTGATAACAGAAGTGGTACCAAAACAGTGGTATTGGACAATACCATAGGGATATTCTCTCCAAAACCTAGTAGGCTTCTCCCAATGGACACTGTATTCAGAGAAAAAAGAGTATATGCCACTAATTACAGAGGACTGGAAAGTGTTTCTCAGTAAAATGATCTCTGCCTTCATCTATCCATAAGAAAATCCTGGGATTATTTGGATCATTAGTTTCCCCAATCAGCAACAAAGATTTTTATTTTATTTTTTATTAATAAAACTTAGAAAACTGGACACATTTATTATTGGAAGATGCAAACAGTTATCACTCAAGATGAAGTAGAGAATATGAGCAGTTCTAGAGCAAAGAAATCAAAGTTGTAGTTAAAAATATCCCCACAGTGAGAACTACAGGCCCAAATGGCTTCAGGGATGAATTCTACTGAATGTTAAAGAAGAAATAATACCACTTCTACATCTACACAAAATCTTCCAGAATATAGAAGAATAAGGCACATGTCCAAACTCATAAGGCCAGCATTGCCATAATGTGAAAAACTACACAAAAATATTACAAGGAAAATACAACTAAAGAAGAATATCCTTCATATTCGTGGCCAGAGAACTCCTTTAGAAAATGTAAGCAAATCAAATCTAGGAATATATTAAAAATATAGTACATCTTGACCTTGAAATGTAAAGTTTCTTTAACATTTGAAAACCACTCAATATAATTCACTAAATTCACTGACTGAAAAAAAGAAAGTCCATATGATCATCTCAACAGGTGCAAAAAAAGATCAGTTGCATTTTAGAATTTACTACAATTTTGATTACTTCTGATTTGGGAAGTTTAATTTTATTTGTCTAGGTGATTTTTTTTTAATTTTTATTTTATTTCTAAAGAAGCTTTAGGTTACATAAATGTTACATCAAAAATATAGGCATTTCCATATACCCCACACCCTTCCCCTTTTCCCCTTTCCCCCACTAACAAAATTTTTCAATGGTACATTTTTTACAATTGATGAACACATAATGAAGCATTGCTACAAACCATGGTCTATAATTTACATTATAGTTTATACTTTGGACCAGGCAATTTTATAGGTTTTGAGAAAATGTATAAAGGCCTTTATCCATCATTGCAATGTCATGTAGGACAGTCCCAATGTCCCCAAAATGCCTCATGTTACACCTATTCTCTCTCCCTCCCCCTCAGAACCTCTGGTGGCCACTGCCTTTATATCAATGATACAAGTTCTTCCACTGCTAGAAAAATAATAGGTCTGTTTTAATCCATAGTTTCATTACCCCCTTATGTTTGCTCATTCCTCAATCTTGAGGATTTGGGCATGGTGATGCCCACTTTGTTTCACTGAGAGGGGGCTTAGAGCCCATGGGACAGATGGATGGAACTGTCTTCTTTGCAGTTGCTTTTTGAGATTGGTGTTGTCCATTATTATGCTTCTGTTAGTTGTCCTGGGTGAGTCCAATGAATTGGAGAGTAGGTATTGCTACTCTGCTGAGATTCTGGGCTCAATTGGCACATGAACAGATAGAAGATCTCAGTCTTTGGGACAGATATTTAATGAGTATAGTGGTAATTATCAGTTTAAATAAAAGGGACAGAAGAGCCATGTGTAGAGAACTTATAAATGAGTCTAACTCTGTTACATTGGAGAGCATATATTCCAAAGTAAGGCCCACTGAAAAGTTGCCAAATTCCAGAGATTGTGTCCCCTGCCTATAGTGTCTAGATATCTATAGAGCTCTCATGAGACCCACTGTTTGAGGCAATGTTTACTGTGGCAGTCATTAAGAGCCTGCTGAGACTTGGAAAAGTGAAACCAATGGAATGAACTCCCTCTCACTTTGAAATCTCTTAGCCATAAAATCTCATTTGTATTTAATATTTTCCCCTTTTTGTCAAGGTCTTTTTCCAAATGCATCACTAGTCAGCACGTGGTAATAATCCCTTGATGCCAGAGAGGATCATCCAAGGAACTATTGCCTGCATTGAGGGGGGAAAGGTAGTGCATTTATTACACTGAGTTCAGCTTAGGAGGAGGCCACAATTAAGCAACAAGGAGGCTTTCAGAGGTAACTCCTAGGCAATATATATTACTAGGGTAAGTTTCAATGTCACAAGAAAAAGGTGCATAAGTACAACCATGAATATCAAGGACCTGGTATAATGGTCTATCTTCTTTCGAAAGACACTGCCTATGTACTCAGGGGATTCTTGCCTCTTTATTAGAGAATGTGGCAGGACTTCCCAGGATCAGAATTCAATATTCTTTTGGTTGCTGTGTGGATCTCCACCCACTGAGACAATACCTCATGAACTCTTAAACATATTCACATGTCATAGAGGCATACCCGAGTTCACCCCTCTCTACATATCCCCCATCACTGAAACCGCACACCAGTGGTCCTCCCCTATCACAGCTGTGACACTTCTGTGACCCAAAATCTCCTTATATACAAAGCCAAAAAAATATAAAAAATAAGAAAATAAAGTATTAGATTTAATAATGAAATAACAAATAAAATACAAAAATAAGAAATATAAAATAATAAAATAAAATAAAAATTTTGGCATGTGTTTCATCACAAGATCTGTTGATTTTATGTACAGTGACAGTTTCTTTTGTATGGTCCTCCGGTGTCTTTTTTTGTTTTGTTTTGTTTTATCATCAAATAAGCTTTAGGTAACAGAAGTCAAATGGAAAATACAGGGAATTCCCCTAAATGCAACCTCCTGCCCCTCTCCCACTGTCCCTTATTAATATCATTTTCAATGTGTATGGTATATTTGTTGCAATTCATAAACCAATATTAAAGCATTGCTATTAACCATGGTCAATTGTTTTCATTATGGTTTACATTTTGCACCATAACTTTTATAGATTTTGACAAAATTTAAAATGGCTGATATCCATCATTGCAAGATCTTGCAGAACAATTCCAATGACCTAAAAATGCCCTTCCCCTTCCCCTCAGAAACTATGGTAAGCACTAAGTTTCAATTTTTGAAGAATAAGGTTCAGAGTTGCATGCATTAATATTGAGGGCTTGACATATTGGTCTGTTATCTTTTATTAGGCAAAGCCTATGTTCTCAAGAGATTCTTGCCCCTCTAATTGAGAACATAGCAGGACTCAACCAAATGGGACTTGAATACTTTCTTGGTGATTTTCTGGGTCTCTACCCACTGAGATAAAACACTGTGACAAGATGAATATTTTTATATTCCATAGATGTAGGACCCAGGTGTGCCCTATCACATATCCCCCCACCCTGATGCCCTTCATCAATAAACTTCCTCTACATTATTTCACAGAGGAACATTCCCACCATTGCATTTTTAACTACAGATCTACAAATTCCCAAAATTCACCTTGTTTCTTTCTCCACTCCTTTCCCTGGTTCCATGTATAGTCCAATTCAAGCCCCCTCACCTTACTCCCCTTCACATTTCAGCACCTTTGACCCCCCCCACATCTTTGCATCAACATCACTCCCATCCACTGCCCAACCACCCCATTCATCTTATCATTGGTTTTGCCCATATTGAGCATTAGCTCACCATACACTACTCCCTTTCTGTCTCCTGATAACCTATCTTCCAGACTTTAGCTCTGCTCAAATTGATTAAGTCATATCAGTGAAGTCATGTAATATTTGCCCTTCAGTGACTTGCTTACTTCACTCCAAATAAGATATTCAAGATTCTTCCCTGTTGTCCAGTGCAGTTAATATTGTATTCCTTTTTACATGTGAATAATATTCCATTGTATGTATATAACACAATTTGCTTATCCATTCATCTGTTTATGGACACTTGGATTACTTCCAACTTTTGGCAACCATGAATAATGCCACTATGAACATTTTTGTGCATTTATTTATTCAAAAGAAATCAGTAACTTCTTTGAAATGAATGAAAATGAGAAAACAACATATTAAAACATATGGGATGCAGCAAAGTCAGTGCTGAGAGGGAAATTTATAACCATAAATGCCTATATAAAAAAAGAAGGAAGAACTAAAAATCAAAGACCTAACTACACACCAGGAGGAACTAGAAAAGAACAAACTAATCTCAAAGCAAACAGAAAGAAGGAAATAGCAAACATTAGAGAAAGGATATATGAAATTGAGAATAAGCAGAAGTAGAAAAAATTGCATAACCAAAATCTGGTTCTTTGAGAAGATTAATAAAATTGACAAACTCTTAACTAGGCTCACAAAGAAAAAAAAGAGAGAGAGAGAGAGAAGAAGAAATACATAAAATAAAAAAATTAGGGAGGTAATAGCACCACTAATCTCACAGAAATAATGAGTATCATAAGAGGATACTTTGAAAAATTGTATGCCAGCAAGATGGATAATTTAGATGAAATGAACAAATTTCTAGAAACACATAAGCAGCCTACTTTGATGAAAGAAGATATTGATGAACTGAGCAGAGCAATGCCATGTAACAAGATTGAATTAGTCATCAAAACCTCCCAACTAAGAAGAGTAAAGGATCAGGTGGCTTCACAGGTGAATTCTGCCAATCATTTCAGAAAGAACAAATACCAATCCTGCTTTAAGTCTTCCAAAAATTGGAAGTAGAGCAAACATTGCTTAACTCATTCTATGATGTCAACATCACCCTAATACCAAAATCACATAAAGACACCTCAAGAAAAGAAAACTACAGACCAATCTCTATAATGAAACTGTAGGCTAAAATCCTCAAAAAAAAATACTTGCTAATCATATTCAACAACTATATGTTCAAGTCATAATTTTCATTACTGCAAGTATGAACCCATTTGTAAAAAGAACCTTTGAATATGTTATTAGTGAGGGTGTGAACTCATTTGTCAATAGGATCTTTGAATATCCTATTCAGATTAGGCTAAATTGAATAAATCTCAGCTGCTCTGCTTTCTTCCCAAGTTCAGGCATATGGCTCATCTCTTCCTGGGCCTCAGCCCTTTGGGCCTCCCAGGATTTTCTCTCTTTGCAGTTCAGCTAAGGGCAAAATTGGAGTCCTTTCTCTCACATTGTAGGATCAAACACTGCAGCTTCCTTTTCCCTCTGTATCTCTGTTTATATCAGACATATCAAGAGGACAGGGACTCAACATATGTCACACCTCACTGACATAATCCAACAAGAGTCTCATGCCACGGGGATGGGTTAGTTCACAAACATAACCTTTCTCTTTTTGGGATTCATAAAATATTTTCAAAGAGCCACACTCATTTTCCCTTAGCATTATTCAAACATATCACATTGCTACTTCTCAGAAATATTTAGCAGGATTGAAACTTTTCTCTTAAATACCTGCTTGTCACAAATACAATATGTACATGTATAATCCTTTTGAAAATCTTTCTTGCAAATTAAAATATTTAATAACTGTGCACTAGTTCTTTGAATATTAATTTTATAAATTTATTTTTTAGATATTAATTGATGTTTTTTACAATTTCTCTTTTCCTAGCATGAGGGTCAGCGCAAATTTCTAATTGGTGCCAACTTTCCCTTCTCTCTACTTTCAGAAATTTTAGTGTTCTACCCAGTGCTTTTACCTATAGAAACCTTATATCCCTATACATCATTTTTGTATTATCTTGTTGATACATGTAATTACTTTTCCTTTTTTCCATGTATTTCATCATTCTTTTAAAAAGACATTATGAATACATAGAATTTATAATTTTCAAAATACAATCCACGACTTTTCTGAACAGGCTCTTACCAATTGAATACTGTGAGTAGCCTAAGTGGTTATTTCCACAAATTTTTGCAATCACCAACATCTCACATTAATCACAGTCATTCCCAGAATGACATTTTCCCATCAGCTTTTATAGAGGATCTTAGGAAAAGCACATGTACTCCAGGTCTGTGTTCATATGTAGTCAGGCCCTCATTGCTTATATAATTAATTACATGCTGAAAGGTTGAAATTAATTCTGCAAAATCTGTACACAGACTATTATTTTTCACAAATCTCCATTTTGCACTATATGAAATCTAAACTTTCCCCACACATAATTCTGAAAAGGCACCTAGAATTTTGGCTTTCATTCATAGTGACACTATTCTAATCTCATATTTTCATCTCCCTCCATTATACTTTTTCAGTTCCTTATAATAGCTCAAAACAACTTATACTCTGAAACATCCTTGATAATCATACACTTAATCTGCCTTTTTGTTAATCTGCTTAAAAACCAACCTACAATATTGAACTATAGGTACACTGTATGTGATTTTCGTGCACACATGTTTGTGAAAAATCCTTGAAGAATGGGTTTTATATTGTCTATATATTTGTACTTTACAAGGAAATAAAGTTTTACATGCATATTGCTAATAAATAAATGCACTTTAGTCATAACTAATTTATCAATAACATTCTTCACTATGCAAATTCTTTGCACATGAGTAATTTCCAGAGGTGTATATATATATATATCTCTAGCCAACATGTGACAGGTACAAGCTAAGGTATTATTTAATCTGTCAACATTTTTTTAGTGATTGTACACACCAGCCAAAAGATATTTCCAGACACTGGTATTTCAGTGAAAGAAGGATCATTTTGCTACTTTTAGGTACATGATTCCAGAGTGTAAAATATATAATGAAAAAGAAAGAAAATATGAAAACCAGAAAAAATAATACGTGCTGATAAAATAAATGGAGGAAGTTCTGGAAAATTTCCCACTTATGCAAAATTATTGGATGGAAATTTAAAATAGGTGTGTGTATCACATAAATCAGAAGAGAAACATGCACGTTATTTTCATGCTAATTCACTAGGTACTGTTTTTTACAGTGGCTATTTTTTCCACTGGCTTTTCCAGGAGAGGCATGCCTGGGGACAACAGGATGTGGGAAGTGCTTGATTAGTTTCCATGAGCCTGGTTAGGGTCCCCTTGGTGAAGCGGTTGGTCTAGAAGAAGACTTATATTGGGTGCTGTATTTCACCAAAAAAAAAGACAGTCACTTTAAAAAATGAAAAATGAATTCTTTTTAATTTAGTTTAATAGCTAAATTCTGCTTCAAAACCTGCAGATAGAACCCTGCATGGAAACTGATTGATAAACACAAGCAGGCTGAGAGGATCCACAAGGACTCTAGTAGGAACACTGTCCCTCCTTAGCTTTGTTTGACAGCTTGTCTGTGTGGTTGTTTGGTTTTTCTCTGTTTATTTGTTGCCTCTTGCTTTTCCTTCCACTTTCCTCTTTCCTCTTCCCCCCCCTTTCTTTTTTCTTTCATTTTTTTTAATTAGGTGCTGCTAGCTTGCCTCTCCTTTGCTGTGCTTCTTCTTCAGTGATTTTCCATTCACTGTCTATATTTATTTTGTATCCCAAGCTATCTCTTATCCTTCTTTCATCTTTCTTCCTTCTGCTTTCCATTGTGGTTCTTATATACTACGTTTTTTCATTTGCCCACAACGTAAGGATGTCAATTTCTAGTCTATCTATTTTGTTTTCTTCTTTTTTTTATTAATATTAACCTTTTTCTTTCAGCCCTTTCTTTACTCTTTCTCTCCCTCCTCATCATTCTAGCCTTCTAAATCATTATATATATATACCTCTATGTGGTTTCCCAGTCCATTGTAGGTACTCCACTTTATTTCCTATTACTCTACACAAATTACATGAGTAAAATATTCATTTTGTTAAGTCTTATTTGATCCCTCTTCTAACTTTTATCAATATTACTATTAACTTCTTCATTTCTCACATCTTTCAATTCCTCTGGCTGTAATCTTTTGCCTTCAAGGGAACAAAGAAAGAAGCAAGGAAATAAAATAAGAAGAAAAAGTGTTACAGAGAAAACTAAACTCACACAAAAATGAGCAGCTAAATAAAACTGTAGAGCAGAGTGAGAAGCTGATCAATTTAAAAATCCCATCAGGATAAAATGATGACTAGAGGGCAACAAAAAATTACAAACCACACTGAGAAACAGGAAGACATGGACCAATCCAATGAAAAAACTAAAAACCAGGAAGAGATGCAGAACATCGAACAACTAATGAAAGTTTTCCAAACAAATATCATGGACCATCTTAATGAAGTGAAGGAAGAGATTACGGATATAAGGAAGACACCAGGAGAACATACTGAAGAAATTGTAAACATACGCAAAAAGATAGCAGATATGATGGTGATCAATGGCACAATCCAAGAAATCAAAAAGACACTGGATTCACACAACAGCAGATTTGAACAGGCAGAAGAAAGAATTAGTGATGTGGAAGACAATACATCTGAAATCAGATAGTAGCATGGATAGATAAAAAGATAGAAAAAATCCAGCAGGGACTCAGGTAATTAACCAACAACACAAAACACACAAACATATGCATTATGGGCATCCCAGAAGGAGAAGAGAAGGGAAAGGGAACAGAAGGAGTGTCGAAGGAAATAATGGCTGAAAACTTCCCAACCCTAATGAGAGAGAGAGAGATGTGCAGATCCAGGAAGCAAAGTGCACCCCAAATAGTATAAATCCCAACACTCCAACTCCAAGACTTATACTTGTCAAAATGTCCAATGCTCAAGACAAAGAGAAAATACTCAAGGCAGCAAGAGAAAAGAGAACCATCATATTCAATAGAAACACAATAAGATTAAGTGCTCTTTTCATCTGAAACCATGGAGGCAAGAAGACAGTGATATGACATAGTCAAAGTACTTAAAGAAAAAAACTTCCAGCCACAAATTCTCTATCCAGCAAAACTGGCATTCAGAAATGATGGAGACTTCAAAATTTTCACAGATAAACAGAAATTAAGAGAGTATGTCAATAAGCAACCTGCACTTCAAGAATTACTGAAGGAAAATTTACAATTTGAAAGGAAAAAACAAGGGAGAGAGAGAGTTGGAGGAGAGTTTAAAAACAACTAAAAAGACAAAAACAGAAACAAAACAACATATGACATACATTAACCCAAAGAAAATATGGCTGAAGTAAGAAATTCATTGTGAGTAATAACACTGAATGTTAATGGATTAAATTCACCACTCAAGATACAAAGATTGACAGAATGGATTTGAAATATGATCCATCTAAATGCTGTCTACATGAAACCCACCTTTGACCCAGGGATTCAAGGAGGCTGAAAGTGAATGTTTGGAAAACAATTTTGCAAGCTAACAATAGTCAAAAAAGGGCAGGAGTAGCTATTCTAATATCAGACAAAATAGACTTTAAAGGCAAAACTATTGTAAGTGACAAAGATGGACACTATATATTAGTAAAAGGAGTAATCTCTCAAGAAGAGAGAACAATCATAAACATTTATGGACCTAATCAGGGTGCCTAAAAATACATGAGGCAAACTCTGGAAAAACTAAGTGGAAAAAAAAAAAATGTCTCAACAATTATAGTGGGGGACTTTAATACACCATTATCATCATTAGAGAAAACATCTAGACAGAAAATCAATAAAGAAACATAGGCTCTGAACAATACAATAGAGAACTTGTACTTAATATACATATACAGAACACTACATCCAAATACAGCAGGATTTACATTCTTCTCAAGTGCCCATGGATCATACTCCAAGATAGACCACATGCTAGGCCACAGAACAACTCTCAATGAATACAGAAAGATTGAGATTATACAAAATAATTTCTCTGACCACAATGGAATGAAATTGGAAATCACTAAAATCACAGAAATAAAGAGTATCAAAAGAGGATACATTGAAAAATTATATGCCAAAAACAATGACAATTTAGAGGAAATGGAAAAGTTTCTAGAAACTCATAAACAGCCTACACTGATGAAAGAAGAAATTGATGAACACAACAGTTCAATTAAGAGTAAAGAGATAGACTCAGTCATCAAAAACATCCCAACTAAGAAAAGTCCAGGACCAGGTGGCTTCATAGCTGAATTCTACCAAACATTTTGGAAAGAACTAACACCAATTCTGCTTAAGCTCTTCCAAAAAATAGAAGTAGAAGGAATATTGCCTAACTCATTCTATGATGCCAACTTTACCCTAATACCAAAACCAAACAAAGATATCACAAGAAAGGAAAATTACAGACCAATTTCTCTAATGAACCTAGATGCTAAAATCCTCAACAAAATATTTGCTAATCACATTCAACAACATATCAAAAGGATTATACAACATGACGAAGTGGGTTTCATCCCGGGAATGCAAGGATGGTTCAATATAAGAAAATCAATCAATGTAATACACCACATAAACAGATTGAAAGAAAAAAATCACATGATCATCTCTATAGATGCAGAAAAAATATTCAACAAAATACAGCACGCTTTCCTGATAAAAACACTGCAAAAGATAGGAATAGAAGGAAACTTTCTGAATATGATAAAGGGTATATATGAAAAACCCAAAGTTAACATCATCTTCAATGGTGAAATCCTAAAAGCCTTCCCTCTGAGATCAGGAACAAGACAAGGATACAATTTACAATAGTAAATAAAAGAATCAAATACCTAGGAATAAATTTAACTAAAGATGTAAAGGACTTATATACAGAAAATTATACAACACTGTTAAAGGAAATCAAAGAAGACTTAAGTAAATGGAAAAACATTGCCTGTTCAACGATAGGAAGATGAAACATCATCAAGATGTCTATCCTACCCAAACTAATCTACAGATTTAATGCAATCCCCCAAAATAATCAACACTGTATTTTTTAAGGAACTGGAAAAACTAACCACAAAATATATTTGGAAATTTAAGAGACCCCGAATTGCCAAAGACATATTGAAAAAGAAAACTGAAGTTGGAGATATCACATTACCTGATTTTAAAACATACTATAAAGCTACAGTGCTCAAAACTGCATGGTATTGGCACAAGGATAGACATACTGACCAATGGAACCAAACTGAGAGTTCTGATATAGATCCTCGCATATACAGTCATCTGATATTCGACAAGGCCACCAAGCCCACTCAGTTGGGAGAGAATGGCCTCTTTAACAAGTGGTGCTTGGAGAATTGGATATCCATATCCAAAAGAATGAGAGAAGAATACCATTGCACACCTTATACAAAAATCATCTCAAGATGGATCAAAGATCTATATATAAGAGCCAAAGCCATAAAGACCTTGGAAAATAATGTAGGGAAGCATCTACACGACCTTGTAATAAGAAATGGTTTCATGAACTTCACAGCCAAAGCATGAGCAGAAAGAGAAAAAATAGATAAATGGGATCTCCTCAAAATTAAAAACTTCTGCACATCAATGAAATATCAATCCTACTTGGATGGATATAAATTTCAAAAAAAAAACAAAACAAGTTTCTCTTATGAATATTCATGCAAAAACTCTCAACAAAATACTGGCAAATCAAGAAATGAAAAAAAAATCAAATAAACAGAAATACTGGCAAATCATATTTGACAGCACAGTAAAAGAATTATACACCATGACCAAGTAGGTTTTATCATAAGTATGCAAAGGTGGTTCAACATAATAAAATCAGTTAATGTGGTACACCACATTTATAAAAATGATTCATGAAGAAAAGGCAATTGACAGAAAACCAACATAATTTTTTGATCAATACATTTAGAAAAATAAGAACAGAAGTTTTAGTTTGCTCAGCTGTCTAAAGTAGATGCTATAAAATCAGTTGACTTTTTCTTATTTTAGGAGGTACCGGGGATTGAACCTTGGACCTTGTATATATGAAATGCACACTCAACCACTGAGCTACACCTGCTCCACAAAATGGGCTGACTTTTAACAATGTGACTTTATTCCCTTACAGTTTGAGGCCATGAGAATGTCCCAATCAAGACATCAACAATGTAATGCTTTCTTCCTGGAGACCAGCTGATAGCAAGCCTTGGGTCCTCTGCCACATAGTAAGTCAAATAGCAGAAACCATTGATCTCTCCTTTCTCTTCTGAGTTTTGTTGCTTCCAGGTTATTGCTTATATTACTTTTATCCTCATCTGAATTTTGTTCTTTTATTAAGTAATCCAGTAACAAGATTAAGAAACCCCCTGAAGGAGGTGCGCCAGATATTAAAATGCTACTTAACAAAAGATCCTACTTACAATGGGTCCATAACCACAGATGTGGATTTACTATAGGGAAATGATTTTCTGTGGTACATGCAATTTCAAACCATCACAGAAGGAAAATTCCTCAATATCTAAAGGACATATATGAAAAACTCACAGTTTACATCATACACAATGATGAAAGAATGAAAGCTTTCCTTCTAAGATGAGGAACAAAAAACGATGTTCACTGTCACCATCGTTATTCAGTATTATAATAGAAATTCTGTCCAGAGCAGTTAGGCAATTAAAAGAAATAAAAGGCTTCAATTTGGAAAAGAACAAATAAAATAGCCACTATTTGCAGATGACATGATCCTATATATAGAAAGTCCAGAGAGATCTACATCATGGCTGCTAGAGTTAACAAATGAATTCATCAAAGTTGCAAAGTAAAATATCAAGTTGGAAGCACCTCAAATGTCCATCAGTGGATGAGTAGATAAACTTCAATGTAATAGCTAAAACTCTAAAACTCTTAGAAAAAACATAGAGGTTAAATGTTTTTGGGTTTTTTTCTTTTAGCATTTTTTTCTTTATTTTCAAGGAATAAATCGCACAAATGTTACATCAAAAATATAGGGGATTTTCATATACCCCGTCCCTTTCCCCTACCACACTTTCACCCATTAACATCTTTCATTAGTATGGTGAATTCGTTACAATTGATGAACATATATTGAAGCATTGCTACTAACCATGGTCTATACTTTATATCATGGTTTACACTTTACAATGAACACTTTTATGCATTTTGACAAAATATATAATGACTTCAATCTGTCATTGAAATATCACACAGAACAATTTCAATGTCCCCAAAATGCCCTATGTTACATTTATTCTTCACTCTCCCTCCCTCTCAGAACTTCTAGTGACCACTGTTTTCATATAGGTGTTACAAGTTCTTCCACTATTAGAATGAAAGTAAGTCTAGTTTAGTCCAAAGTTGTATTCCCAACTTATGTTTGTTTATTCCTCAATCTTGAGGATTTTAAGATGGTGATGCGTACCCTGCTTCCAAATGAGAATGGGCTTAGATCCTATGGGGCAGATGGATGGAACTGTGTTGCTTGCAGTTGTAGATACTCTGTTTTTTGGGATGGGTGCTGTTCATCATCATCCTTTTGTTAGTTGTCCTGGGTGAGTCTGATGTCCTGGACAGTAGATATTGGGTGCAACTCTGGTGAGATTCAGAGCTCAACCTGCATATGAACAGGCAGAAGAATTAAGTCTCTGAGACATATATTTAACTAAAGTTCTAATTATAGGTTTAAATAAATGGGGCAGAAGAGTCACATGTAGGAAATTTATAAGTGAGTCTCACAGAAGTTCAGAGTTAAATCTTTACTACTCTGGATTTGGAAATGAATTCTTAGATATTATACAAACACACAAAAAATTTTTTTTAATTAAATCAACTGGATTTCATAAAAATTAAACTTTATTTCTTCAAAGGACACAGTCAAGAAAGTATATAGATAATATAAAAGAATGGGAGAAAATATTATCAAATCATTTATCTGTTAAGGGCCCAGTACCCAGAATGTATAAAGAACACATTCATCCCAACAGCAAAAAGATACACATCCCATTAAAAATGGTCAAAAGTCCAGAATAGACATTACTCCAAAAAAGATATAAAATGACTGACAAGCACATGTGAAGATGCTCAATTCCATTAGTCTTTAGAGAAATAAATATCGCAAGAGATATTTTCCTAATAAAATAAAACAACATAAGCATAGAACTGTACATCATAAAGAATGAACCTTAGTGTAATCTATAGACTATAGCTCATAGTGTAATTATAATAATATTTTTAGCAGTAAAAACAAAGCTACCACATGAATACACAATTTTAATAATAGGGAAGCCTGTGTATGGGAGAAGTATATGGTAACTCTGTGCTAATTCTGCGTGATTTTTCTACAGGCTTAAAAATTCTGTAATTAAAAGTGAGAAAAGAATTAGCAATTTAAAAAACCTATCAAAAGCAGTTAACATGCATATGTAAATTGCTTTAGTCTTCATGGGCTCAATGAACTTGGGTCTATAATTTTGTAAGTAGTTAAAAATAAATAGTAACTTGTTTTTTCTGTACATATCTCTATGATGATTGCTCACCTTGAAAAGCTAAATGTTTTTTCTGTGATACTTTTATAGCAAATATTTCTTAAATTTCCAACTATCACTACTATCCTTTTACACTTGCTAGACTTTATTGTCAACACCATGTTTGTTGATAAAATTGTATTACTCAGTTCCAAAATCTGCTTTATTTGCAGACTTGATATGGGTTCATTTACACAGTGGAAGTAGTGTCCATGGTGCCTCAGAATACATGTTCTTCCTTGCTCTTATGGTCAGCTTTGAGCACCTCCATTATAACATGGACATGCCAGGGAGGGAGATGTTCAGCGATTCTCCAGTTTCATCTCTACATTCTGTTCTTTTTACCTTTTCCTCCCAAACTGTGATGGCCCAGAGTCTTACGTTGCTTTCTTTTTTTTTATCTCCCATCTTCCAGGTCAGGATGTTTCATTCACTGCTTCTCAGGTAATTTTCAAATTTAATTACATTTTTCTTAAGAATGTTAAAATAAAGATGATTTTCTCCAGGTAGCTGTAAGTCATTCTTTACTTGCAGGTCCTGAATGGACTTATAGAAATCTTTCACATTTAAACTAATTTACTTGGCAATTTCTGTGCAGTAATGGAAGGAAATCCCAACTTTAAAAGTGCCTTAACTGAATCAGATGCCTACCAGCTTCTCATCGTCATGGTCTCAGTTCTGCTGAAGTCTCTTAATTCAATTTTCTAAATTAACACAAAAACAAGAAATAAAATAAATTTACACTCAGAATCCCATCACCATTAAAACATTCATTCTTTTTAGCTCTTCACATTCTTTTCCAATTCTTGTGTGTAGGAATTAACCTTTATATTTAGGAACATAGAGGAAATCAATAACATGAAAAAATGTAGTCTTATTAGTTAGTGTGTACCATCTTAACGTTTTAATTTTTCTTTCTTTGCCTATGGAGTTGAAAATGTGTTTAAATTTTAAGTTTTATTAGTCATATATTACCTTCTGAAAATTTATTTTTATATAATTTGACTAATTACTTAGGGCCTGATGATTGCATATATTGTTGATCAACATGTGTGATCTAAAGTGTGTGACTTATGGGAGCAGGTCTAGCTCAGTGGTTGAGTTTCTGCTTCCCATGTATGAGGTTGGGGTTTGATTCCTAGTACCTGATAAAAATATATACATACATAGAGAGAGAGAGAGAGAGAGAGAGAGAGAGAGAGAGAGAGAGAGCGAGCAAGCAAGTATGGTTTCTTTTCTCCAGATAGTTAGTGAAATAATGGTGTCTTTCTTTCCTCTTTTATTTCTTAGGGAGTCCTAAAGGTAGAATATGCAGTATCATGAAGCACAGAACATGGTGCTAAAATGAAGTCTCTAAAACACCAGGAACTGGAGCAAGAGCTATTGGATACCTCAGCTGTAAAAGTGACATACTTTGTGCCAAAGACACAGAAGGAAGGAGAAGCAGGGCACTTCAGTTCTATCTGCCAGATGATCCTGGATCTTTGACTTCTTTTCTCCTTCTCCTTGGCAGGCAAACAAGAATGACAATGGTTATGAAGAAGTGTGCTACACAGTCATGAATCACAA
>JAQZBX010041606.1:0-22278 GCA_029593785.1 Cabassous unicinctus | reverse complement strand
AAAAAATTAAATATATTAGAAGGGAATATATGAAAATTATACAGGATCATGAGTCATTCTTCTCTTTCTTACTCAAATCTTCTGAAATATTATACTACATGCACATGTATAAAATTTATTAAAAATTTTATTCAAAATCAACTTTCTGTATTTTTTAAGAAGAAATAATTTTATACTTCTCCAAATTATTAATATGTCATACTTTAGTCTCAGAAAATGTTTCAACAACATTTTCTTCCAGTATAAAGGAAAATTTTGCAATTTATTCTTATGAAAGAGTAATACAAGACTGCAAGAGCTTGAAGTAATTTAAATATGTTTGGGGACCATTTTCATCTTCAGAATTAAGGATTATTTTAATTTTACATCATTGCCTTTTCTCTTTTACTTTCCTTTTCAGTTTTATCATTTTAGGATTCCCTATTTTTAATTTTCATATAGAGATTTCTTTAATTGATCATTATAATTAAACATAAAGTCATAAGTTACAAAGTCATATTTTGCTGGATCCTAGAGTGCTAAATTATTCATTCCACTCAGTGTTTTTAGATTAGTTTATCTGAAAATCTCCAGTTTATTGTTGTTGTTTCTTATTCTGTGCAAAGAAGGAGGCAGGAAAAAAAGAAGGACGTTATGAAATAGATCTTAAAGTTTGATGCTCTTGTGTCCTTATCAGACATCAATTTTCTCCCAGAAGCTCTTGATTTTATTTTCTATAAACCTTGAGGTACTTGATGCATTCCAGCTAACCCTATCCGTTTCTTCTTGGACCTTAACTTCTTAACTAAAGCCATTTATTGATATACTACTTTTTTTTCAGCGAGGTAGCAAATCAATAAATTACAGATTAGTTCAGTATGTCAGCTTTCCCCAAACATTCTGGGACTCATTTACTACTTTGGTCGACGTGGAGCCAGGTGGCAGCCTCACACAGCAGTAAGGCTGGGGCACTTATGTTCTTATCCAAAGACAGATTCTCAGTCAGACGTTTCTAGAAGTTACCTCTCATACTAATTATTGACTTCCAAACTGTTTTAAATGAGAAATTGGATCATAGCTTTATATGTACTAGCATTATTAGTTTAAAAAAATTGTTTTCAGTGCATCCCATTTTACGTTAACCTATCAGTCTATGTAGGGTTTTGGTCTTATAAGGATTCTCTAGGGAATAGTTTGTTCATTACCTAAAACAAGCCTGCTGCCATGACCTGACAAAGCCTGTTTTTTCCTTTTTTCTTTTGGCACATGTTTCCGTAAGCTCTCTTCTAGAATCCTATTTATATTACTATGTGGGTGGGATATATTAGTGCTACACTGGATTTCATCAATCTTATCTCTTGGAATCGGTACAGTCTATTTACTCTGATATTGTTCTGTTCACTCCTGCTAGCTCTTACCCAGGCTTTCATCCCTCAGAGGTCCGTTCAGGGATCTGAGCTGTTTACTCTTTAGATCTTCCTGTTAGTATCACAGTCATTGCAGAGAACTCTCCCCTCAACTGAGAGTTTTACAATTCAAAACCTCATTACATTTTATAGAACCATGTTTGGAATCTCTATCCCCAACTGTTTGAAATTGCCTTTATTTTTACTTAAGAGCATTTAGCTATCTGATCAGAAACATTTCGCATAGATGAAAAAGAACAGATTAGCCATAGAAAGTGAAGATATGGGAGCTGCATTTGAACAGTGCTCAGGGATCAGGTTTAATATGTTAATGGCTAGTTCTGACTGACAGGTTTACGAAAGACATCATGGGAACATGTTTAAGTTTTAATCATGCCATTCATTTACTGGTATAGGGAAAATGGTCAGGACCCATTCTGTCCCCTAAAACACAAAGCCAGAAAAATGGGAAACCTAGTGTTGGTAAGGATAAGGTGAAATATGCTCTCTGACATACCACAGGTGGGGATGAAACTTGGTATAATCTTCCTGAAAGGCAATTTTACAATATATAAAAAGCCTTGATAATGACCTAATCCCAATGACTCAGCAATACGACTTTCAAGATGTTACTCTTAGGAAGTAATTGTTAGTTTAAGAAAATATAAAAGGATGTTTAACATAATTTGACTAATGATAAAATACTGGAAACAATCTAAATATCCAACAATAGGGGATGGTTAAATAACTTTAGGTATAGCCATTGTATGCCATATATGCATCTATTGAAAATTATGCTTGGAAGAATATTTAATAATATAAAAAAAATGTGTGTTACATATTCATTGAAAAAAGTTTTTTATAAAATGGTATACACAGTGCAATACTACTTTTTTTGGGGTGGGGGGACAAAGTATATTTATGCCTAGGAAACCAGATTGGTAGTGTATATTTACCAAAATGATAAGAGTGGTTATATCTGGATATGGGCTTATGAATGATTTTAATTTCTTTCTTGATGCTTTCCTTTCTAAATTTCTATAATAAACATGTATTCCATTTCTATTCAGGGAAGAATGTTATTTTAGAAAACGATGGGAATCAGGAGGACAAAAAAATCACTCACAAACCATATATAGTGCTTGTATGTACACCCACTACAAGGATTCCCATTAACAAAGAGACATTAACATTTGCAAAGGAGCTCATGCAGGCTGCTAAAATGTGATGTGTATATGAATGTGCAGAACCAGTGGTGTGAAAACCCAGTGATCTTTATGCAAAAAGGCATAAACAGAATTAATAATCCATGTAATTTTCTCTTTCCATTTTTTTTTTAAAGCAGAATTTTGGGGTTGGTAAAAGAAACGATGTAATGCAACGTGGAGCTTTAGATCTCTCAGAATTATATTTTAGTCCATCCAAGTCCTTCCTGTGAGAAGCGCTGTCAGGATTCCTGGGTGTGCACGTGGGTGGCTGTGGTCTGTGGGGACAGCGGGTGGCCTCCAGGACGTGAGCTGGGAGAGTTCTGGAGGCGCTGACGCAGCCCCTGCAGGCTTCACTACCTCAGCTGCCTGGCCCTGTGCCATTACCGTGGCGAATGGGCAGGAGAGCTAGACAAACACTGATCCACGTCAATAGATAAACGGAAAACAAAGAAAATAATTGAAAAAGTAATTGGAAACATTTTCTTTTTTCTTTTTCAATTCTGTAACAAGAGACCATCAACCCAGATGCACAGGCCTGTCAGCATTTCTCACCTGTCTGCTCTGCTCTTCCCGGGACACGCTGGGTGACTTTCCTAAGGGGTCAAACAGGGTAAAGCGCTCTCCCCTCTGTCTCCAACTTAGCCTTCATTTTTGCCCGCGGCTTTGTGAGCCGTTCCTAAACACCCATTCTCAAATCCCGTTCATTTCCAGGAATTAGGATGAACCTTCTAATAGGCCACGCCAAGAGGCCCTGTGGTAATTTGGAGAGCCTGTGGACCTCCTCAGCCCGAGGTTTTTGCTATATCAACACGCTCAGTGGTCTATGTGGAGACACCCTCTGGGAGGTGGCAGTGATGGAGATTTTCTGTGGACAAGAGCTCTCCTCAGGGCCTCCACCCCAGAATTCAACAGTAAACTTGCTTCATCTGAGAGATCGGCATCTCTCTCTCAGTCGCATATTTGGGAAAACTTTTTGAGGAATTTACTTAAAATCATTTGTATTTTGTGCTGCTTTACTTGCTCACTCTAATTAATTCTCCTCTACTTCATGAATGAACGTGTTTTCGAGAATTATACCAGTTTAGCCAAGGGCAGGTGAGCAGAGGCAGCTTACCCCTTATTGCTTTTCAGTATTTGTGCCCCCTCTCTCATTCTTCCTAGTACTTCCACTGATCTAGCTGAATTGTCAGATCCACAGTTGGGAAATCCCTCCTGTCCTTTTCAAGGGGTACTTGCAAATGCCAGTCTTTGAAAAAGGGGCTAGTGACCATCTCAGAACTTATTTATTGTTGGGTGCATCTGCAATGATTTGGCAGTGGAGATAATCACCATGTTCGGAAACATCTTTTTTTTTTTTTTTTTTTTGGAGGTACCAGGCCGAGGGTTGTTGAACCTGGGATCTCATATGTGGGAAGCGGGCACTCAACCACTGAGACACATCAGCTCCCTGAGTTGGTTTTCTCATTTGTTTGCTTGTTGTTTGTTTTTGTTTTTAGGAGGCATCGGAACCAAACCCAGGACCTCCCATGTGGGAAGCAAGTGCTCAACTGCTTGATCCACATCCGCTCCCCCAGAAACATCATCTTGCATTGTTCTTTAGTCACTCTGGATGAGGTTTCTCATCACTATAAAATGGACAATTGTGATTCGTTTCTTACAGTCCTGGTTTGGATTGGAGTTTTCTATTTTTGTGTCTTTTTTTTTTTTTTTTACCTCAACATACTGACTTTGCACCTGCTTCTGTGATGGTGGGTTTTAGAGGGACTGGAAAACCAGTGTGTTTGTTCTCTACTTATTGCTTCTTATAAAGTACTTGCTTAGATTATACATGCTTACTAATCAATTGATTCATTTGTACTCCATGTCTTTAATGTTTGCCTTTCTTCTGGCTCTTTCTTTAAAACGTATAAATGTACCCAGATCCTTCCTATCTTAAAGAATTCTTCCCTTGACCACGATAATGCCATCCTTCACAATAGCCCTATTTCTTGAAAGAATATTCTGCCCTCTTTTTGTCTCTTTCTCATCTTTTACTCACTTTTCAAAATCTGCAACAATCTGGCTTCTGCTGCCACAAAACTGCTCTACTGCTCACATTTATTTGGTCCATCAAGGGCTCCTAAGAACCCGTTTTCGGTTTCCATCCTATACGATCTCTCTGTAAAATATGCTTTTGTCTACTCCCTATTCATAAAACTCTGCTTTCTAGGTTACAGAGACATCATTTTCTCCCACTTCTATGTTTCTAACCACTGCCTACTCCTTCAATTTCATATGCTCCAGTCTGGTCTCTTTGATCTTATAATCTTGTCACTCTAGCTGTATGATCACCCTCTCTAGTTAATCTCTTGCCAATCTGTGGCTTTAAACGCCATCTGTGCATGACTTCCCAATTTCTATGTTTAGATTTAGAGATATCTATACTTTTGATATCTCTCGACCTCCAGAAATATGCCCAACAGCCTTCTGCCTGTTTCTTTGACTCCAGTTTCTCTCTACACTAATTAAACCTTCAGCTGATATTCCCCTCCTGCTCATAAACATTTAGTGGCTTCATGTTGTTTGGGAAAGAAGTTCAAATTCCTTAGGTTGACATTCAGATCCCTTCATGGGTCTGTCCAACATAACCTCAACAGCCATAGTTCTCACTGCAGCCTTATAGTTATGCTGCATTTAATTTAACCTGTCTTCTGGTAGTTATCCAACATTCTTGAGTGTATCTGCCTCTGCACCTTCACCCCTGATATTTTTCAGCATAGGTTATAGATCAATAAATATATGCTGACTAAATGAACAGAGTATTTGCTCGGCTACCAGACTTCTTCCCTATCTTCTCGGCCTATTGCACATTCTGTCATCTCCATGAAACCTTTTTCCATCGTTTCCCTGAATGCCATCTCCCCTTCTCTGGGTTCCTGTGGCACTTGTTTTTATTATATTTGTCTTTTATTGCTTTTTATATTTTTCTAGTGTTTCCAGTGTCTATCATAGTACTTTACACTACTACTAGGTGTTTATTAAATATGTGAAAGACTTAGTGCAGTCTTTTAAAACTGTATAACATTATAACATGGAGCCCTTAGGATTTGAACTTTGTGCCCAAGCAAAAAAAAAACCAAACTACTTAATAAATAATTTAATATTTACAGGTAGGGCTATTTGTGTTTGTGTGTGTGTGTTTTATTCCATAGAAATGTTCTTAGAACCTGTACGGAGAAGATCAGATCTGACAAAGGAATTGTAGGGTATCAGAGTAAAACTGAATAAGATTAAGAGATTGTGGATGGTTTTCCATACATTTGCAGTTGGTAATTTTCAACATAATCTACCGTTTCAACAATATCTGTCACATCTGTCATTTCTAACTCAACAACAAATTGCTCTAATGTATTTGGCTAATAAGGCCCTAATACGTTAAAGGTATTACAGCTAGATTAACTTAAGTAATAGAAAATAATATTTGACTGCTATATAATAAGCGTGGTTATTAAAAGATGTCACCAATCTCAGAGTCATTTGATCCTGTGTTAATATGTGTAAGTAATTGTGGTTTGTGCTGACCTTATTTGCCTCTATTAATGAACACGACAGCTGTTGAATAGAGGTCTTTGCTACGTAGCATTGAGACACATTTCTAAAAGTCTTTGGGTTAACTATATTTTCAAAATGTACCTGTAATTGCACTGCACAATCAGATGGTGACTAGATATGAATGCATAGATGAGCTGTCCTGCACGTATGCAAAATGGGGTTGTCTGCAGCTGTAGACCTGCAGTGGATACAAGACAATTGGAAGAGTGTGCTATTATGGAAGAATTGGGAAGCTTTTTAAAAAAAATCTTGGGTACTAGCTAGATTTCTGATGCCCACTAACACAGAAAAACCTGCTGAGTTGGCCACTAGTGTAATTTTTTTTGTACTTAAAGTAAAATGTAAAATGTCAGGCAACTATCCATGACTTACTCTAGGGAGACGGAGCAGCTAATGATCAGTCTTCTGTTTACAATTAAAGTCTGATTTCTTTTCCTAATTTTGGCTGACTTGCTATTGGCCCTCTGTACTCCTAATAGGCCTTGTGGATTCTAAATAGAGTCTGCTTTGACTCCCAATTATTATGCAATTAAAGGACCTCCAAGGCTGCCCTTTAATTTTGTTTACATTCATTTTTTCTAGAATTTCGTTCTATAATATGATTTTAGTCACCATATTAGTTTTTAATAATTTGTTTTTTAATGACACAGCACATGTCTGAGACCCCTAAAGAACCATTCAAATGGTGACTAATTGAGATGTTTTCTGAAAGCAGCCCAAAAGGTGACTTCAATATTGGGGATTTCAGGACAGCTGGTACCTGGTAGGGCCTCTCAAATCATACCTGGTCTCTTCTAGTTCCACAGAATGGTGGCCCTAGACCCCAGGATCTTCAAAGGTCTGCAAGGCGACTGCCAGAAATCATGGTGTCGGGCCCCTAAGGAAGATCAACTTGTCATGGTGAGCAGAGTCACCGTCAGGCCTTGCCAAAAAGTGCTGAGTTATTTTTCCTTCTGCTTTCTCTTGATGATTCAAGAGGGTTAAAGGGAAAAGTCACTGACATGGGCTACCCCAAACCATAAATAATTGAAAGAATGTGTAATGCAAATTCCAACTCATTTCATTTCATAACAACCCCACTTAAACTGCTCACTCAGCTGTGAGTGCCAGTAAATGGAGTGGAATTGGAATTGACAGGAGGGGTTTCTCTTGACTGTTCTTGAATACACCAACTGAGCTGCAGAAATGCTTCCTGGTGCAAAACAAAGAAATCAGCAAAGGAAGGCAGCAATTTTGAGCTACCCACTTCTTTCTTCCGTTCTTGATGAAGCACCTAATGAAATGTGAAGTGGTCCTAGGAGCTGTTGGCGGAAGAATGCCTAAGTAGAATAATGGAGAGGGGCTGCTATTAAAAAAAATGGGTCCAGGCTTATTGGTGAAGGTATAAAACATTCATATCCCCATATCCCAGGCTGGGGATATGGAAAGAGTAAAGCTTATGATCTGATAACAAGGGAAAATAACCTGCAGGGAAGGAGTCTTACAATGTCTTCTGAGATTTTAGAACAAGACTTCAAATCAGGGCATAGCAGATGCAAATGGGATGGCATTTAAAAATATTAGCTTCTGATTTCTCTCTATCCTGCTATTATCTGCACCCCGTCCCTTTCCCTCTACTGCCACTTCTCATTGGGGTTCATTTCCTCAAGGGAGGGACGAGACAAGGTATCAAAGACTTTTTCCAAAACCTAAGCCCTTGTGGTGGTGGGGGGGGGTGGGAAGGGAGGAAACTGAGACAATTTGGAATATAGGCAGAGTTTGATAGAATAGGATTTGAGAAGGTTGTTCCTCTTGGACTAGGAAAAGATTCCCTTGGGCAATGGAGCTGAGGAGATGCCAAGGGGATAGGGTTAGAGCAGAGGTGTTAGCAGGTGCTGGAGAGAAAGGCTCTGTGCCCCGCTTTTCGGGCAATAGCAGGGGGAAGTGGCAAGACTGCTAGACCACAGAGACTACAGATAGCTTTGCATAGGATCCTGAGCCACAAGCTGGCACCCAAAGAGCCAGAGGATTCTTATGCCCCTGTAACTGTGGTAGTAGCTGTGAAGAGGGCCAATGGGCCCCAAGGGGCATGAAGGAATGGAGGACACATCATGGCCTCCTATGAGGACCAAACATTTCGGCACTGCCTGAGAACTTAAGCCAACTGTGGGGAAGGAGGGTGGATTCTAAATGGACCAGGACTGAGTTTCTACCACCCTGGAAAATTGTAGTATCAATATAGAAATTAAGTTGAGTTACAGACAAAGAGGTACCATGATTTGTACCTGTCATGACTAGGACCAGTTCCAGGATTACAATCCTTCAAACTGGAGGAGAGTCATTTTGAGTCCAAGGCCATTTCCCAGGTAAGGAATTGATGGACAGAGATGAAGTGAATTCCCAGAAGTAATTAACCACAGAGTTTGGGAATACAAGTGGACTGTGCAGAAACTGAGTAAAAAGAATTCCACAGACTGCTTTACCCCCCCATGGACAGATCCAGAAAAGACAGCGGAGAGAGGAAGGAGGGTAGAGATTGTGATGGGTAGAAAGCAGAAGGAGGGTGCCTTGTTGGGATCTATAGACGAGGACATTAGTTCATTCTCAGGAGAATCTTCTAGGAAGGGAGGGAGAAGTGAATTTAGTGGCTCCACCTCTGTTTCTGACCATTAGGGCTGGTGGGAACAGCAATTGAGCTGCAAATGATATTCTTCAAGCATTTTGGGAAGCCAGGTAGAGCCCTCTACCCACAGCTGGCCCAGCACTCACACAAACAGGCACACGCCCCTTACTGCGGTGGCCTGGGGCACCCAGAGGGGGCTGCGGGTAGGAATTGTGTCTTAGAGAAGGGACTCCGTATAGAAGTATGCAGGAGTACTGCCTTGCCTCAGGAGCGAAATACTTTGACAACAGTTCAAGAGTTTGGGGAAACACAAATACCCCTCTTTGCTTTCCTTTTAGGGAAAAAGTGAACTTTTCATAGTAAACTATAGAGAATCACAGCTGGCAATACTGAAGCTAAGGTAGGACAGAGGAGGTCTTGGGAAAGGAGAGACAGATCAGCATGTGGCTTTCTAACCCTTGAGAATGAAAGGTCAACCAGCAATTGCTTCATCTCTCAACTGAAGAGGGAAGGCTGGGGAGCTAAGGTGAGGAACCTGCCACTCACAAGGTTCACCATCTTGAAGCCAAATCTGATGGGAAGTCCACCAAGGTAAGCCTTGGTGCAAAAGTGATCAGACTCCCTCTGGTGGATGGGGCTGTGAATGCAGGAAGGGTTCTACTAGATTAGTGCCCCCCAGGTAAGTGAGGCAAGACATTTTATCTGCAAAAAGCCTCACCTACTTGAGCTTTGGGAAGATATCACCTACACTATCATGGGATATTTTGCTTGAGAGAGTTACTATTCTGAGAAAACTAAATTTGAGACAGAGCCCAGTCTACTGGGGGCGCCTGGAGGAAGGTAAGTTTCTTTTGCAGAAATGCAAAGATTTACTAGAACAAGAAATGTGACAGGAAAATAATTTTGTGTCGATATTTATTTCTCTCTCCATATTTCTCACTCTGGCAGACCCTCTTCATCTGCCATAAACTCTGGTCTCTGGTTTTTGTGTTTGCAAAGCCTAAATCTACATGAGCAAAGACTTCATGTTAGAGACAATGCTGCTGAAGGACAAACATCAAGACTAAGAAAGGGAAGAATTTCCTCTTAAGAATTCAGTAAAGAACTCTCAGCTAGTGGGGAAGGAAGAACAGGGAGTTAAAAAGAGATGTTTTTTTTTTTGGAGTGGGGTGTACCCTGAGAGACCTGGAGGGAGAAGAGTGAAGGATGCCCCTGATCCTCCTTTACACATTCTGCTTGATGTGAAAGTGGTCTTGGCAGGAGGTGAGACTTTGGGCTCAATTTGCCAGGGTTTGAATTGGGCCCAGGCTGGCCATGACAGTGTCTCTTTACTTTCTGGTCTCACAGTGTGTGGGCTGCCAGTTTATGTTCTCAATAAGCTCGTGACTTTTGGCTTTAGGACTTCAGAATTCCCTTATTGTGAAATTGAGTTTTGTTGTATTACGAGGTTTCATGCAGGATCAAAGAGATGCTGAAAAGGGCATGTTTCTGTTTGTTTACCATGGTGTTTCTATTATTCATTCATCCAAGTAGCAATTACTGAGGTGTTCCCCCTGTACCAGGCACTTGTTTGGTGCTGGAAATCATATGGAAGATGGCTCACCACTGATGAAGGAGACAGTCACGAAGACTGAAAATCACAGCCTGACAAGCGCTGCAATAGATGTGAGCATTGGGGTCTGAAGGGGAGTATGATTCAGCCTTTTAGTCTCTACTGTTCATGCCCCTGCTGCTTTGGATTTTTCTTTTTTTTTTTTAGGAGATGATTCTTGTAAGAGAATGACAGAGATATTTACTTAGTAAGTTGACATCAATGAGCTGCTGAATCAATCCTTAGAATTTTCAGTCACAGACTTCTTGTTATTTGAAGTAATTAGATGTGCTCATTGCTTAGAAAATGTTAAGTTTTCTGTAGCTTTCAGCCAAAAGCAATACTAACTGATAAAATATTCTTTGCCAATTTTTGTTTTAAAGAATGTTGAGGGCAAAGTTGAAATTTGGATTGTTTTGGCTATAATAACCATTCTTTTTTTACTTGCGTTATAATTTATGTAAGAAGAAAAATAGGTGATGTTGAGTGGATTCAAATTTAGCTTTGTAAAACAAAAGAACAATGAATGAATGAAATTTGTTCTACTAAGCAAATAAGCATTTTTATTAATTTCAAGGTTAAAGGTTATATAACAATAAAATATTTTCTATAAAGTAGAAGCTTACAAGGGAGTTTCTTGCAAATGAACTATCCAGGGCTCAAGTTTATATTGACAAGATACTGATTATTTATAACATGATAAGAACCTTAACTCCAACCTGGATCGTTTTTATATTCTTAGTTTCTTTGAGATATCACAGTTTTATGTATACTGCAGTCTTTCAACTTATTTTTATAACAAAATGTTAAAGACTTGCTCAGGGCTTCATTTTCTCAATATTCTCTCAATATTCCTGCTATTAAAAACTCGTATTCCCTGATTTTAACTTTAATTTTAAGTAAGGCTAAATTAAAGATATTGGTTCTTATAATTTTGGGGGTCTATGGGTAGTCCTTTTCTCAGTGATTTGCAAGGGTGCTTTTCTGATTCAGATGTTAACCCTTTGTTGTCTATGTTGCAAACATGCTCCTCTATGTGTTTTTATTTTAACCTTGCAGTGATTTTTTTCTTTAGAGAATTTTTATGTTGTCAGATGTACAATCTTTGATTTTCTGGCTTTTATATAAGTTTAAAAAGGCTTCCTTCAAACCAGGATTATAAAAATAGTTACCCTCATTTTCTTCTATTATTTTCATGGCTTCATGGTTAACTTTTAAATCTGATCCATCTGCAATTTTTTTTTTTTTTTTTTTTGGTAAAGAATGGGTTTGGAATCCAGGCTTATTTATTTGGGAAATAGCAAATCCATGTTTTAATATAGTTTATTGAGTTTATCTTTCTCCACTGCTTTGAAATGCCACCTTAATCATACACTAAATTTTCATGTCTCCTTTTCTCTATTTGTGGACTTTCTATCAGTTTCATTAATCTAACTGTCTATATGCTCATGCCACTATCTCACTTTAAAGCTATGGCTTTAAATACATTGTAAGTAATTGGTTGCACATGTTCTCACACATAATTCTACTTTTTAAGGAATGTCTTGGCTTTTCTTACATTTTTGTTCTTTCAGTATGATTCTTAAAAATAGTACCTATATTGCCAGGTATTTAATTTATTTATTGTTCTTTTTTTGTATTGATTTAAAAAAAAAACAAATTAAAAAAAATAATATATGTTTGCTATAACAAATTCAAATGATACAGACGTGGAAAATAGACCTTAAAAACTTTCCTCCTCTCTAGTATCACATCCCAGAGTTAGCTGCTGCTAACCATTGGTTGAGCATCCTTTTGAACTTTCTCTTATTCTTATGGATAGACATATTTTGTGAAGTGCCCCTAAAATATTAGTGAAATTTTGACTATGATTTATCAAAAAATATTTGGAATGGAATATTTTCATTTACATATCTTTTAGATCATGTGATACCTGAACAGTTTAGTTTTTAAAAATATGTAAATTGGCATTTGTTAAAGTCTGTTCTATAATACACAGGTCCTGCAAGATACGTGGCGAGAGAATAAAGATTCCCTGAGTAACTGTGTTTTCCTTTTGGATATTTGCAATGCAGGCAACATTATAGGACTCTGTTAAGTCCTATAATGAAGAAACTGGTTTATCTTTGTCTAACTTAGTGTTTTCCAAAGTTATTTGATCAAGGCAACTATTTCACCTATTGGAAGGGTGTTCATAGAACACAGTTTGGGAAATGCTGAGTTAGATAGATTGACCCAGCTATTGGCTGAGGGTATGGTGGAGTAAAGAACCTAGAATAACATCCAGGTCTCTGGCTTTGATAAATGGATGGTTGGGGATGTCACTGACTGAGATAAATAGAAGTAGAAGATCAATTTTGGACATATTGAATTTTTAAGCCTCTGGGAGGTTGGAGTGGAGATGTTTAGTAAGCTGAATATACAGGTCTGGGACTCAGGTGAGAGGTCAGAGCCAGAGAACAATGGGTTAGAAAGTTTGCTTTGGATTAAAGTGTGTTGTCTAAAAAGACCCATTTAAAAATGCACATATATTACCTAGGAAGGGTAAGCATTAAATTATTAATACATATTATATTATCATATTAGCTTACTATCATTTTAAAGTAGAAATCTGGCCCCTGAAGGAATGGAAATAAGAACTGGTGAATTTTGAGTGACGGGTTCAGAAAAGGAATGTTCTTAAGTGGTGATTTCCAACCTTTTAGAATCTGAGGGCCCCTCTTTAATGCTAACAAATTTTGTAGACCTTCCCACTGACCCACACATTCTCTTTTTAATATTCTTTGGGAAAATATGCCCTTTCTCAAACTACTATGAATTAGCTTTGAAAGGAATTGGTACAAATTTAGTAAGACATTTATTTATTCAGCTTACTGAAAGTGTCACTGTGCATACGGATTTGTGATCCTCCTGTTACTCCCAGGTTTCTGGACTAAAATGGATTTACGGAACATGACTTTCAGTCTTGAGCAAACACTGTGTTCTGTCCTTATTCAGGCTCATGTCAAATTCAAACAAAAAAGTCGACGGAAAAATGATAGTACAATTTTTAGGTCAGTAATCTGATTTCCTTTCGGCCTGGGTCCATTTCAAGTAAGAGAATGGGGTGTGGGAAGAATCAAGACAGAAATTCTTGACCTTTATCTCTTTCACTAACCGGGTGACCTTAGAGAAACCTTGCTGCCTTCTTTCCTTTAACTATGAAAACAGGATAATAGCAATAGCTTTTCTCATTTCCCAGGCTCTTGTGCAAGAAGTCAGTAAGATAAATAGTTGTGCAAGTGAGTGGGAAAGCTAAAAGTATTCTGAAATGTGAGGTATTTTCATGGCTGCCTTTGAATGCGGCTCACCACCAGGTATTCTGAAGGTAGCAATTCCCCAGGAAGGGGTTTAATCATCCAGGCTCATAGGGTGGACTCCATCTAACCCGTGTGTTCCAGTTGATTAGGTTATTGTGTATAGATTGCAGGAATTTCAAGCTCTACTCCATCTTTTTCCTTTTGATATAATTTTAATGAGATTTCCCCTATTCTTTTATTGCATGGCAGGCTACCGCTAGAATAAATATAAAGAAAAATTTTTTTTTAAATGCAGAAAACAGGAGGGCTGGGGAGATGGAAAAATGCAAGGGGCCAAGCAGGGGATGAGGGTGGGAAGACTGTTCTCAGATCTGCATAGGTCTCCTGATGACATGAGAATCCCTGGGGCACTGCCTTATGTGCCAGACACTTTGAGAGATAAAGAGACATGACTTGGGCTTCTGAGAGAAACTTGTTTCTTAATCACTTAGAGTACCACATTCTTTCCAGGAAGATTCATTACCAGGCCCAGGAATCCAAAGTTTTTCTTTGTATTGTACAAGCAATATACTTTGCATAGTCCAGACTCTCCCACACAATGGCCTCTAGTGTGTTTCTGTGAATGGGAAGATGTATGGGATATACCAGGACATTTAAAATGATGTGGGCGCAATGGAAGAGCATATTTTTCATTAGACCAAGCCAGGTGACACTTAAAATCCATTTGTCCTGAATTGGGGTTGTTATTATTCTTTAATCAAGTCCCCTTCATTGAGTACTAGTAACTCTGTCACTGATTAGCATGTCACTAACTAGTAAGTTATTTATCCCTTACTGCTTTATTCATTTTTCTCTCCTCTGAAGGTGTGTGTGTAAAGGGTGGAGGATAAGAGAAGTGCAAGTGAGGTGATCATTGAGATTATTTAATTCAATAACCCAGGTAGGTATTCGTTCTTCCATTTAACTGATAAGACTCAGAGAGATGGAGTAACTTGTTAAGGTCAAGGGCTTAAAGCAGCTAGGCTAGAATTTGAAAAGTCTGATTCTAGATCAAAATTTTCCAACTGTACCAAATTGTCTTTAGTTTGATGCAGAGGTGGCAAAGAAGTTTTAACTCATGTTTCAGCTCTGGATTGCCTGCTTGGAGGTGGGTCTCCAGGAAAGCACACCATGAATCAATTAGTGATATCTGCTAATAATAAAAGGATAGGGGACATAAGTCATGTATTTTCCTTACCTTATTTAGAAGATCGCCACCAAGCTTTCCAAATTTATTGTGCATTGGTTCTTTTTTGGGCGAGTCACGGGATCGCTGAAAGCAGGAAGGGGGGAGGACACAATACAACATTTATGGAACATTGAGGGGACTCTGTACAGGCCTGAGCATCCACAATAAGAGTGAGTGGTTCAGCAAATGACCTAGAGGATCCTGACATTACATTAATTCTCTCATCACCAGTTTTCTTTCAGGGATTTCTTTCTACACAGTAATAGAGAGTACTTTTAGACAGAATATTCTGGGAACTAAGTAGTCCTTCTTCTTAAAGCAAGACTGCCTGTCCCGGGTATGAAGGCATTGGGAATTAATGCCTCTGTAAAAACAGCCTCGGTTCTATCTGTGCCAAGAATAGCATGGAGTAGAGTGTAGCCAAAGGAGTGGGCAGAGTTTGCCACTCTAGATGTCATAGTGACACAAGGGGGTATAATCAGCTGGGCTTGGATGAGCCATGCCAGTTAGGACTGACAGTGGATGATGTGGAACCTATGTTTATAGTGCCACTGTCTATTTTTCTTAATACTTAGGGACAACTTCAGTAATTTTCCTCCAGATGAAAGCAGGTTATTTCTCATTTTACTGTAATTTGACATACTTTGCTCTGCCAATTTTACTATTTTCTTAGAGCATTTTACAGCTGTCAGCACTCAGACTCCATCATCAGCTTACTTCCTCCTGAGGTGTTTGGGTACAAAGAATCCCACTCCCGTGGCTCCAGGCTCTAGATCAGTGGATCTCAATCCTAGCCATACATTTGAATCCCCTGAGAGGATGTTAAAAATACTGATAGCTGGACCCCATCCCAAGAGAATATGATTTAATTGTTCTAGGTGGGGCCCAAGTATGGATATTTTTGCTTCCCAAGTGATCTTAATGAGCAGTCAAGTTTGGGAACCACTGCTCTGAATGGTTGGTGCATCCTATATAACCTGGAAGCTGGAGTCTCTGTTGATTTTGGGGCTGTACAAGTAACTGCTGCCTTTATGTGGGTTCAAAAAAAGATGTCCCTCTGCTAGGACACTTTAGAAAATGTGCTTGTTCTTCTAGGCTGACAGGTCCATGGGCAAATAGCTTGGTGAGCAGAGTGCACAGTCTTCATCAGCGTCTACCCTTAGCTTCCTCTTCTAGTCTCCTGGTTCAGCAGAGTTCCTCTCATAAGGGTCTCTCCTGGGTCCCGACCTTAGGAAAATCTCCTCTTTTAAAGGAATATAGAAGAAACACTTCTGGAACGACAGGGTAAAGGGCTCCGCTTACCCTCTCCTCAGCTAAACAACCATAACTGGTGATAATTATTTTTTAAAAACCTAACCATTTAATGTCTCTGGAAATTGTGTTAAGGGCATACAGCAAATGGAGAAACAGTTATTCAAGAAAATCTACTAAATCATGGTAAGAACAGTGAGGATCTGTGGCATTTGAGCCATAACCCATTCCCCACTTACTGAGCTCAGAGTGCTGGAAGCTCTACTCATGGTGGGTGTAGCCAAGGAGCTGGGTTCCCACTACCCCCAGATTCCAGTCTAGGGCTGTGGTTTCTTCCTGGAAGTGCAGACTGCCAGTATTCCCCATCTGCCCGCCACCCTTACCCCGGCTCCATGTTGCAGAATCTCTATTCCAGGCAAATGGGACTGAGAGATCTGGGGCTTCATTCTTCCACTCAGCCCCAACTCATATGGTGAACGCTCTACCCCAGGCACTGCTGGATGAGAATCCTGGGCCCTGATCACCCTTGCTCAAGATTGTTTGTAAGGTGAGGTTTCCACTTCAGAGGAGCAAACCAAGAAGACCAGTGCTACCATCCCCCTCAGTGCCCCATTTGTAAACCAGAGGTAGCACTCCAAGAGAAGCAGATCACTATCCCTGATCTCAGTCTCAGTTGCTCATGGAGAGAGGCAGGCTGCAAACACAGAAATCTCTACAGCTCTCTCTAAGGGAACTGATTTTATTTGAGCTATTTATTTATTGGTCTAGGATTTGCAACATACATCTTAACATATTAGAATCAACTTCAGATTATACGACTTAAATTCTATTGATACATAGAAGTGTTATTCCTATATTGCTTTTTTCCCTTCCCCCTTGTTGTGGTATTATTATTATACATATTATACCTGTTAATGCTCCAGACCCAACAAAACATTGTTAAAAGAAACAATGGAAGCCAGAAAGCAGTGGAATAACATATTTTTTTGGAAGCAAGAAAGCAGTGCTCAAAGAAAGAAACTGTCAACCAAGAATCCTAAATCCAGCAAAGTTAAATTTTAAAAATAAAGGTAAAATACAATTCCCAGATAGAAACTGAGAGCATCTGTTGCTAGCAGACCCACCATACAAGAACTACTAAAGAAAGTTCTTCAGTCTGAAAGCAAGTGAACCCAGATGGTAATATGAATACATACAAAAAACAAAAACGAAAAAACAAAAAAATCACCACCACCACTAACAACAACAAAATACCAAAGAGCACTGGGAAGGGTTATTATTTAATTATATACAACAGTACAAAGGCATATTTTTCTATTTTCTACTCATAACTGATTTAAAAGGCAATTATATAAAATAATATGTATGTAATATAATGTCTATAACATATCAGTAATATATTTGTCAATAACAGCACAAAGGAGCTGGGTAGGAGTAAAGCTCTATTGGGCTAAGGAAGTTACTACAGAGGGTAGGGTAATAATTAAAACAATGTGTTGTTAGGTTTGTAGCATTAACAGTTGTTAACAGACTTAGAAGACTAAGACTTTGAAGCAGCCATAATAAATATGCTAAAGAACGAAAGGAAACCACATTTAAAGAAGGAAAGGAAGATATGATGATAATGTCTCATCAAATAGAGAATATCACTATAAAGATAGATATTATAGCAAGGAACCAAATAAAAATTCTGGACTTGAAAAATTCAATAACTGAAATGGAAAATTCACTAGAGGGGCTCAACAGTAGATTTTAACAGGCAGAAGAAAGAATCAGTGAGCTTGAAGACAGATTGATAGAGATTATGCAACCTGAAGAATAGAGAGAAAAAAGAAGGAATAAAAATTAAGCCTCAGAGAAATGTGGGACACCATTAATTGCCCCAACGTAAGTGTAATGGGAGTACTAGGAGAAGGGGAGAGAAAGGAACAGAAGAAATATCCAAAGAAATAACAGCTGAAAACTTCCCAAGTTTGATAAAAACATTAATCTATACACCCAAGGAGCACAACAAACTCCAAGTAGTATGTACATTGTGATGCATAGCAAGAAACATAATAAAAATGTTAAAAGAGAAAATCTTGAAAGCTTCAACAGAAAAATGACTTGCCATTTGTGGCAGTTTGATATTATTGATGAATTCCAAAAAGAAATAATGATTATGTTTGTAAACTATGTTCCTCTGGGCTCATGATACCCTTTGATTATATTAAATTCAGAGGTTTCACTTTTACTTGATTAAATTAATACTAGGGCTTTGATTTGGCCATGTCAGTAGGATGTTGAATCCCCACCCTCTTGGTGGGTGGGGACTCACAGAGAAAATCACATGGCAGAGAAGAGAGTTGGAGTTTTGATGCTGGAGCCCCAAGAAGTAAATACACCAAGAAGCAGATACGTGAGGAAAGAGAGAAGGCTGCATTAGACACGGCAGAGGCCCCGGGAAAAGAGACGAGCCATTCACCTGACAGTTTACAACTGGTGTTGTGGAGAAAGCAGAGCAGCTGAGCCTGGAGAGAAATGACCCCCAGGGAGAGAGACAAGCCTTATGCTAACCTATAGCTGAGAAAGGAAGGAGCTGGGACCACAGAGTCTTTAGGAGGAAGAGGAAGGCTGAACTGTCACAGAGACCGGCAGCCATCTTGTTCCAACATGTGACAACAGACTTTGGTGAGGGGAGTAATTTACTCTTTATGGCCTTGTGGCTGTAAGCATCTACCCCAAATAAATACCCTTTATAAAAACCAATCGATTTTTGGTATTTTACATCAGCACCCTTTTAGCTAATACAGAATTTATAAGGGGACCCTGATAAAATTAACAGCTGTCTTTTATTACCAGAAGAAATGAAGCCAGAATGCAATGGGATGATACAGTCAAAATGCTGAAAGAAGAAAACAAACTACAACTTAGAATTCTATATTCAACAAAATCTATCTTTAAACAATGAGGGCAAAATAAGGACATTCCAAGATAAACAAAAACTTGTTCCTAGCAGACTCGCCTTAAAAGAAATAGTAAAAGATGCTTTTCTGAGTGTAAGCAAGTGATACCAGACAGTACTTCAATTCTGCATGAAAAAGCAAAGAGTGCCTGGAAAGGTAATTATGTAGGTGATTATAAAAGATATAATTACACTTTTTTTCTCCTTTCTTCTGTTAAGTGATTTAAAATCAATTGTATAGGGAAGCGGGTGTGGCTCAGTGGATAGAGCCCCCCGTTTACCATATGGGAGGCCCCGGGTTCGCGTCCTGAGGCCTCCTTGTGAGGGCACGCCGGCCTGAGCAGTGCGGTGGGCTGATGCAGCAACCTCACGGCAGGAAGTGGGTGTGGCGCAATGGATAGAGCACCCGTTTACCATATGAGAGGCCCCTGGTTCGCTTCCCGGCGCCTCCTTGTGAGGGCAGGCCGGCTCACATGGCGCCGTGGGCTGATGCGGCAGGACCTCACAGCAAGGGGGAGATAAGCAGACACAGAGAAGACACGCAGCGAATGGACACAGTAGCACAAGCAGCAAGGGGGGGATAAATAAAATAAAATAAATCTTTAAAAAAATAAAATAAAATCAATTGTATAGACATCAGTATCAAGGGCCCATCAATGGTCCATCCTCCTTCACTAGTCACTGACCCTGTACTTGGGGGATTCTTGCTGTACCATTAAAGAATGTGGCAGAACTCCCCAGGATGGGAATTGGATATTCTTTCAGTTATTGTGTGGATCTTCACCCACCATGACAATGCCCCATGAACACTTGAACCCATTCATATGACTTACAGGTATGCCCCAGGTGAACCTCCTCCCATGCATCCCTCATCACTGACACCCTCGCACCAATGATCCTCTCCTGCCACAGTTGTAACCCTTCTGTGATCCAAAAGTTCTTCAAAAATGAAGCCAACAAAATAACCAAATAAAATTAATAAGAAAATGAAATAATAATGATAGTTTTAAAATGACAAATAAAATGGAAAAAAAAAAAAAGAATTTGAGATAATAAAAGAAAAAAATTGGCACTATGTATTCCATCACTGTAAGATCTGTTGTCTTGTATGTACAGTGACATTTTCTTCCATTTGTTTCCCCAGTGTCTTATTTCTTTCATTTTATCTTCAAAGAAGCTTTAGGTTACAGAAAAGTCATGTACAAAGTATAGGAGATTCCCATATACCCAACATCCTCCCCCCTTTCCCTTTTCCCCTATTAATACCATTTTACACGTGGATGGTACGTTTGTTACAACTGTTGTATAAATATTGAAGTATTTCTACTAACTATGGTCAATGATTTACATTATGGTTTACATTTTGGCACACAGTCTTTCATAAATTTTGACAAAATTTAACATGGCCTGTATCCATCATTGCAAGATCATGTAGAACAATTCCAATGCTCCCAAAATGCCCCATGTTCCATCTGCTCTATTCCTCCCTTCCCCTCCCCTCAGGATCCACAGCAACCACCAAAGCTTCACTCCTTGAAGAACAAGATTCCCAGTTACTTGTAACTACATTAAGGGCTTGACATATTGGCCAGTCCTCCCCTATTAGGCACTGCTTATGCTCTCGAGTGACTCCTGCCCCTCTATATGAGAACATAGAAGGACTCCCCAGGATGGGAGTCCAACACCTTCCCATTCATTGGGTGGGTCTCCACCCACTGATACAATGCACTATGACAGGATGAACAGTCACATAATAGCTAGAAGCCTGCCCCAGGTGCACCTTGTCCTGCATGCCCCCCACATCCAACACCCTACACCAGTAACCCTTCCCTGCTGTATTAGCAAAAAAAAAAATCCATTCCCAGTGTTGTAATTTCAACCATATACCCACAAAGCCCCGTTGTTCATCTGCTCCCTCCCCTGACCCTCCCCCCAGTTCCATGGACAGTGCAACCCTGCCACTCTACCCCCCTCACAGGCCAGCACCACCCAACCCAATAGCATCACTGCATCACTGTCATACCCATCCACTGCACAACTACACCCTTCCACTTTATCATAGATTTTGCCCATATGGATATTGGCGCACAACCAATTTTCTTTTGAAATTGAAACTTAGCCTAGTATTATAGGCTGCCGAAGAGTTACCTCCTGAGAGCCTCCTTGTTGCTCAAATGTGGTCTCTCTCTAAGCCAAACTCAGCATATAAATGCATTACCTTCCTCCCAGTGTGGGGCATGACTCTTGGGGATTAGCCTCCCTGGCACCGAGGGATTACTACCAAACACCAACTAGCAATGCAACTGGAAAAAGACCTTAACCAAAAGGGGGGAAGGGTAAAGACAAATGAATTTATATGGCTAAAAGACTTCAAAGTGAGTTGAGAGGTCATTCCAGAGGTTACACTTATGCATGTCTCAGCAGGATATCATTGACTGCCACGGTAAATATTACTTCAAATAGTGGGGCTAGTGAGGGCTCTGGAAACATCCAGACATTATAGGCAGGGCTGACAGCTCAGGAGTTTGGCGCCCTGCCAGTGGGCCCTACTTTGGAATTTATGCTCCCCAGTGTGACAGAGCTGGACTTAGTTGTGGTTTCCCTACATATGGATCTTCTGCCCCTTCTAGTACTAACTATAGTACTAGAGTTGATAGGTTTATGTCCAAGAGACTTAAATCTTTGGGTTTTCCATGTGCCAGTCGGGCTCTGAATCTCAACAGAGTTGCAACACCTACTCTCCAGTTCATTGGACTCACTCAGGACAACTAACAAGGAGATGATGATGGACAACTACCATACCAAGTGTAGCAGTCTGATATTGTTTATGAATTCCAAAAATAGATATTGGATTATGTTTGTAAACTTGTCTGAGCTTTCACTTTTACTTGATTAAATTATGATTAGGGCTTTGTTGGGGCCATGCTAGTAAGGTGTTGAGTCCCTGCTTCTTGGTAGGTGGGGACTCACAGAGAAAAGACATGGCAAAGGACATGGGAAGTAAACACACAGGAGAAGAACACAGGGAATAGAGAAGGCTCCTTAGAAACAGCAGGCCTGGGAAGAGAAATGAGCCATTTGCCTGATAGTTTGCAGCTGCAGAGACCAGAGCCCTGAGCAGCTAAGCCCATAGAGAAACAAGCCCTGGGAGAGAGACAAGACTTAGCCCAGACTACAGC
>JAQZBX010041605.1:0-22290 GCA_029593785.1 Cabassous unicinctus | reverse complement strand
TATATATCTCCCATCACATGTGTTCTTACAATGTGACATTGTATTGACCCTCCTATGAGAGGTTAGGTATATTATGTTTCCTCCCACCTGATCCTTGCCTGGTCTTTATAACTAGTCTTACCAATAGAATGCAGTGACATTAATGGTGTGTATATATCAAGTTAGATCATAAAGATGATATGACTTTTGACTGGATTTCTTTCTCAGGACATAAATCTTTGGAGTCCTGAGCCACAGTTTAAGAAGTGTGAGCATTTAATACAGTTGGCTACTCATTTTTCTTGAAATGTTTCTTTCCTGTGGCTTCTTGATTCTTCTCCTACATCACAAGCCACTCTTTCCTCACCAGGTATAGCTCATTTGCTAGTGGGTTTACTCATGGGACTTTTTCTCTTCTTTATCAATACTCACTTTCTAGGTGTTTCATTTATTCCCATGGATTTAAATACTAACATACAATCTAAATGATGAAGATTTCTAAATTTCCTTCTCTGACTTGACTGCTTCCTCTTAACTCCATAAAATTAAATTTTTATTCAACACCTTCCCTTAGATATTCAATAAGCTATTTAACCTTAACAGGCCCAAATCTGAATTTCTTATTTTCCCTATCAAAACTGCTCATCCCACTTTTCCTTACCTCTGTTAATGACAACTCCATTCTTCCAGGTACTCACAACAAGCATCTTGGAGATACCCATGGTGTCTTTCCAATTTATCAGATTATCCTGTTCATTCTAACATCACAATATAACCATAATCCACTTACTTCATCCAAATCCTGCATTGCCATCCTATCCAAGCTCACCATTCAATTTCCTTTTGAATGTTTTTTTCTGCTTTGCCTTTCCTCTTCTTTCAACTTTTATCCTTGCTTCTGTCAACATAGTACTCAATGTGATCCTTTAAAAACATAAGTCAAATCGTGTCATCACTTTGTTCAAAAACTTCTGTTGACTTCCTGTAGCAGTTTGAATCCCAAAAATAGATATTGGATTATGTTTGTGAACTGGTCTGTTCCTTGGGCATATTAGATTGGATTGGATTCAGAAGTTTCACTTTTACTTGATTAAATAATGATTAAGGCTTTGATTGGGCCACATCAGTAGGACGTTGAGTCCCCACCCCCTTGGTGGGCAAGGACTCACAGAGAAAACAACATGGCAGAAGAGAAAGTTGGAGTTTTAGTGCTGGAGCCCCAGGAAGTAAATACAAGAGAAGCAGATATGTGAGGGAAGAGAGAACACTCCATTAGACATGGCAGAGGCTCTGGGAAGAGAGACAAGCCATTTGCCTGGTAATTTACAGCTGACTTTGTGGAAAGAACAGAGCAGCTGAGCCTGGAGAGAAACGAGCCCCAGGAGAGAAATGATATTGGAAGAAGCTGGGACAATGGAGCCTTAAGAGGAAGAGGTAGCCTGAACCCTTGCAGACGTCAGCAGCCATCTTGCCAACACATGGCAGCAGACTTTGGTGAGGAAGTAACTTAGGCTTTATGGCCTAATAACTATAAGTTCTTTTTAAATACCCTTGTAAAAGCAAACCGATTTCTGGTATTTTGCATCAGCACCCCTTTGGCTGACTAAGACATTTACTTTCTCACTCAGAATAAACACTGAAGTCCTTACCAGTTCTATAAGGTCCTGTATGGTTTGGACCTGCTATCTCCCTGATCTCATCCTCTCATTGCCTACTGTTGTCCTTCTCACTTAGGACCAATTATATTATCCCTCTTGTTATTGAAATACCCCAAGTAAAATTCCCCCAAAGACCTTTGTACATGCTCTTCTCCGTGATATCCATATAGTTGACTCCTGATTTCCTTCAAAGTTCTACTCAAATGCCACTTTTCTTGTGAGCCCCTTCCTTATAACCCAAGATCAAACCCTACCCTGGTGCTCCTATCTTCCTGGCATAAAGGATGTGGACTGACAAAAGTATGACAAATTTCAGGCCTAAAGCACAGTATATTGAGTCTGCACATACACTGCCCATGTTTTTCAGGATTATCTGAGCTTGTTGAGGAAGTAGCTGCTGAACAGAGGCCTAGGGTAGTACTAGACTCACTTGTAATCCCTTATTTATTTGAGCCTAGATTTACATTTTTTGAGAGGGGACCACAAATTTTAATGCTCAAGAGAGTGAAGAGTATGCAATAAGAATAATAATAAATTACTTAAGGAATAAAAGAATAAAAGCAGAGACAGCATATTTAATTCTCCTATGAGCTTTATTTTTATTACATTACTGCTAGTCTTCAGATAAACATTTACTTAGATATATTGTCTTCAATTCAATGTATCATTTACCTAAGTAAATGTTTATCAGAAAATATTTCTGTGCATGTAAGCAAACAGATTAACTAAAAATGAAAAGTTATATTTGAAAAGTTATATTTGACTATCTACAATTGTAACTTCACTGTGCCAAAAATAATCACAAATTCTATTAAAAATCAAGGAGAACTTGAAAAGAATTCAATATATATGAAAAGAATGCAACACTATTGCTCTTTTCTGAGGACTTACAAATCTTTAAGATGAAAATATATATACCCTTACAGAAAAATGTGCAAAAGCATTAAACAAAAATTCATACAAGAAAGAAATGTATATGACTCATTGTATTTGGGTAAAGTTCTTAGCTTTTTACTCCACAAATCTGAGTCTCATTGTATAGGGATCAATTTTTATACATCTTTGATTCATATTTTAGCACATAGAAAGTGCTCAATAAATATACATTTAATGAATGAATGTAACATTCTGTGTCAGGATAATCTCTTTGGTCAGAATTAAAGTCAGAATTTTAACTTGATAATTAGCATCACATCAAGCCAACATGGAAATACTATTGAATGGATTTCTTTGCCCGAGTTCAAAACGCTTGCAAAGTGTCTCATTACAGAATCGCTACTATCCACACTCATTGGTGGATTCCTTTTGAGCTCCTAGAAATACCAGACCATGCACTAACCAAAAATATATTGATTTTTAATTTGAATTTAAAAGTTATGATTAAAAATGTTCAAAACCATATCATCTATAAAATTTACAGTCTTTTTCACTGAAATGTACCATAGATCTATTTTCATTTGAATATATATACTTTCACAATATGATATTTAATGACTGAATGCGTAAAGTCTGTTTCATTTTTTCACTCCTTTAGATAATTAACCCTTGTGGATAATCTTATGTAATTGTCTGGTTATTTCCTTAGGATAAAATCCTTTAAATGAAATGTGGTTCAAATATCCCTATCCTATACGTAATCACACTTGAAGATTTAGTTGTAATTAAATAAGGTGCAGCTTCTTTCTTGAAATATCCAGGTCTGGATCATCCCACAATTTGAGGCCTTTGGTGCCATATTGATTAAGTCAGCAAAGAAGATAATCAGAGATTAGCATTTGAAAATTATGCAATCAGGTCAGTTTTGTATGAGACTAAAAATCGTTGCTTAAATAATTGCTCTCCTAACTATCCAAATTTTGCATGCTGCCTTGGCATCACACATAACTTTGGTTAAGTAACTTGACTTAACACTTACCTTTGGCCTCGTTAATAGAAAGCTTTCCATCCCCAGGGCATAAATTTCCCCAGGACTCAAACCTACACCTTTGACTATCACCCACACGACCCACACACCTCACCCAATACCGACTTGCCCCAAATGATAAGCTAACCAACTTCACCACCAGCATCCTATTCCCTTTTCACACATGTTTGCTTTCAACTAACCAATTCTTGTTTCTAGAAGGAAATCTACTAACTTCAACCCCTGGCCCACATTAAAGGCATAAACCCATGGATGTCTATCTCGTTCAGCTTGTGCTCTCCCCACCTGCTGGTTGAGCCACCTGAGCTGATCAGGCTTCCTTTTGGAGCCTTAGTAACACCCCTCTCTCCCTGAACCTGTGAGTAACAGACTATCTTTTCTCATGCATTATTGTCTTGGTCTCATATTGTGTCCTACCTTACCTCTACCTGATCCTGAATTTAAAATCCAACTTAAATAATTCCAATCAATCACCAATGTGGTACTTTCTTTCTGCCAGGATTTCGACTCAATATAAAGCTAAACCTCCAGGATTAAACAAAAACATATTTTTTTCCTTTTTTCTTTTTTCTTTTTTTTTTTTGGTTTTTTTTTATTAGTACAAAAACATATTTTTATATCTTTTTGGGAAAAGAAAAATACCTGTCATTGTAATAAAGTATAATGGTAAAAGATTTATAAAATCACATTTTCACAATCAATAAACAAATCATTTGTCACTCAATCATTAAGGTTCATGAAAGCAGGGACTGGGTTCCATCTTGTTCTCCCCTATTCCCAGTGTTTTCTAAAACAAAACAGGTATATAATAAACATCTGTGGATTAGATGAGTAAATGAAAGATATCTATTTGCTAGAGAAACTGTGATAATTGGTGCTAGGGAAAATCAAGGATGTATTAAGTCACTTTCAAAGAGTGAACAATATCAAGAGAAGGATGATAACATTTGAAGTCAGAAAATAAGGCCATATTGCAAACTCAAATGCCCTCAAGGGTTGCACAAGTAATTTAAATGTGTGAAGCAGCTAAGAGTAAGAAAGAAATTATAGAGCCTGCAAACTAGGGAATCAATGCTAAACCTAAAAGCAATCAAATTATATTTTCTTAAAACAAAACAAACAAAATACATTGTGCTACCAAATAAAATATGTCTAAGGGTTTATTTATAACCCTAGGGTATCATTTCTTGACTCTTGTTTAGTATATACAGTTGTATCATTTTATAGACTTACTAAAATGATAATCAAAGATCCAATGAATAGCACAGGTTCTGTAATACATGTGAGAGATACTCACTGATCTGAGAAAATATTGTAGATCTGACAGTTCAATTTAATATATAAAACCATTGCAAGACAAGAATGTGATATAAGCAATCTCTAAATGTCTTCATTGGTTTAAAACACATGAGTAATTCTATGTAGAAACCATTAACATTTTATAGACTATATTAACTCAGAAAAGTAAACCTCTAATTTCCCCCCAATTATAACAGTCTGTGTGCCCTGGTCTCAATATGATAGACTAATTTTACTTGGTTTTTATCCAGACATTTCTTTTTAAATTTGTTTCCAATGTTCTGCAGAGGCTTACAGATTATTTATAGAAATTCTTTGTGGTTAAAAATCTTCCCTTTGAATCCATACCCATGAACTAATGGCATGTCTTTGTTTGGTTCTTAGTCACTATCAATTCTCTCTGTGTTCTGCTATTTCTATTTGTCAGCTAAAGGAGTGTATTTATCAAATGTTAAATGAATTCCTTTACCAAAACATATTTTCTCACAAAGGAGAAAGTAAGTGATGAATATTTTATACTCAACATTAAGACCAGTGCTTCATTTAAGCTAGAGCTACAGTACATATAAATTTTCATAGATATAGCTAATATGTTTCCATTTTTATAGCCCTCTCAAAACTTTTCAATAGAGGTAAAAACCTGCTTAATCCCTTCTCTTTGATAGATTTATGATTAGAAACTATGTGTACATAACCTGTCCTGCTGGCTCAACATTTGGCTTTTCTGAATCAGATATTAATTTGGGAAGACATTTTAAGATTTTCAATAAATATTACATGTTTCTGTTTAACACAAAAGGGATTTCCCCCTCTCAATGAATTTAATATTTCTAACTATTTCAGAAATGTTACAGATGTTAGAATATTCATTTAGAGGCAAAATTATAAAATGTGGTCAGAAGCAGTGGACGTCTCTCTAAAATGCTCAACTGAGGACCCTGCTGGGCTAAAACATCTCTACACATTTTCTTTTTCATATTTAGGAAAACTTTAAATCGCTGGAAACAGCTACACTTCTGTTCTCTGACCAATGCTTGAATATTATATGACTTTGCAGGGGATGTTGGGTTGATGGCTTCAACACATCTTCCTGAGGACCCTCTATACAAACTCCAGCTGAACTGGCAGCCTTTGGTTAGGAGATGTTTTGAGCCAGACAAAAGACTGCATTATCTCTTCTCCCTGGAGAGAAAGATCTCTTTTGATCAAATTCACAGTCACCTCAGGGTCAGAAGAGAGCATCTTGCAGTATGTCCTGCTGGCTCTTCCCCAGCCTCTTACTGGAGTTCATCTGTTTCTCTGCCGGCACTAGTTTAAACTTAAACAGCAACTTTAAGAAAGGAGGGGTCAAGAAAGGAATGAAACATAAAGATATCCAGGTATGAAACGGTGGCCAGATGTTTCGGGTAGGGAGGCAGTCCATAGACATTAATATGATCCCATTGTTGTAAAGTCCTCTTTTTATGTTGCTGAAATATACCAGTTTTCAGCACCCCAGTTTTTCTTGCTCTCTCAGGTTTAGGGTTCATTAACCTTCTTCTTTAGAAGCACATTTGCAGGACAACAGGTAAATGAAGGTTTCCTGCTTGACCTGAGTAATCTTCTTCCAGGGAAATTCCATCTGTGTATTAAAACAAATGTTAAACTGAAAGTTTGCCTTCAATTATCTTTAAAAAGAAAAATATATAGTATTTTCTTCCATAATTGTTTTTCCCTAATAGATAGCATGAAAACATATTCTATGAAGCACTTTACCTTTTTCTGGGCAGTCATTACATGTGGATTTTCAAAGGTTTAATAAATAACCAAACATACCTATTATTATGGATAATTAGAAAAATATGACTATTCTGCTGTATCTCACCTTCTTTTGAAAGATTTTTTTTTCTTTTAGTGAGTAATGTAAGGTGTTTCTCTAGGCATCAAAATGAAGAGCAAACATTTCTGATGTTTCAAAATCTAATCGATGGAAAATGCTAATGGTGGTAGAAAGGAGGGCGGACTGGGAGAAAAGGACCTTGATTCTTCTAATCCTGACCTGTCATAAATTTAATATGTAAGCAGCACCAAACTCATTGCCTTACACTAAGCGAATAGCTGTGAATCATTTTTCCTTCAACTGCACTCTGCCAGATTTACCTAGACTAGAGCTTTGCATCTCCACGTGTGGGCTGCAGAGCAGCAGCTTCCATGCCGATCAGGAATATATGAGAAATGCAGTCTTCTGCCTTTAACAAGGTCCCCCTGTGATATGTATGCACATTAGTGTTTGAAAAGCACTGTGCAGATTAACTTCAGGGACCTCTTTTCTTCAATAATCCATGATTGTGTGGAATAAAAATCCCATAGGCTGTTGATATTTCTATCACAGGGTGTCCAAATTTATCCCCAAGTAAGATTCTTGTTCTTGCTGTTTGCAAAACTAGAAAGCAAGTAATCACTCAGAACTTTTTTTTCACATGGATTTAGATACAGGGTGTTTTTGTGTTTTAGCCTTAGAAGAAGGAAGAACAAAGTCAAGCGGGGAAGACATGAAGATGGGAGGATGGCAAAGACAGAGAGGGAGCATGATGACCACTCTTCCCAATCTACCTTTGTGAACTAGTGTTGAAATTCTAACAAAAGAGGGCGTGTTACCAGAAGTTTAATGTCATCATTGTAACCCCATGATGACTGACCTTGATAATCATTCAGAGCAGAGGTACCCTCCTCAGTGTCTTCAGTAATACAAAACAACAACAGAAGAGGGCACTGAGGAATAGCAGCAGTAACTGCCAGCTTTAACAGAACCAGCATGGTCATGGAAGGTACAATAACCTTGACTTTGTCAATTAGCATCTCTCAAATGTCTCTGTAGTGTGGCGCTTAAATGGTGTTACTAGAATAGAAGAAAATGCATGAACAGGTTTGAGTGCACACATGTGCCCGGGAGATACCTAGAAATAATCACCTGCAGCCAAGCACTAAAAGTGAAGCCATCTTTCCCCTAGAACCTTCAACTGTTTTAATGCATGTTACTCCTATACAACCAAATGCTCAAGCCAGGAATGAGGAATGATCTTTGACTTTCCATCTCTAACAATTGCAAATACAATCAATCACCATGTCTGATCAATTCAAACTGTGAAAGATCCTTTACCTCTGTCAGCTTCTCTCTAATCCTCACTGTCACATCCCACTTCAAGGTATCATCATGTCTCAGGAATAGACTCACAATGGGCTGCCTGGAAACAGGTTTTGTTTTCCTTCAATCCATTTGTCATGGTTTGGAAGTCCATTGTTAATTGTGTGCCTGCATAACTCACTAGTTTTATCTCCCTCCATTATCTTACGACTCCTGTAATATTTATGTGAATTAATTTTAGTTTCTCAAATGTGCTTTCCATTTGTTTTAACTCTGAGTCCTGCTACAGTTCCCCTGTTTGGTGGACTTTTACTCCTCTACTTAACCAAACTATTACTCATCTTCAAGTCTTAACTTAGATGAAGTTGAAATAAACTAGATAATTTGGACTCACTGGAAAGTGTAGAGCTCAGGAAGAGCTCCTCAGAGGTTTGCTGGGACCTCGACTAACACTCACATTTGAAACAATAAACTGGTTAATGGATTTTAAAGCCCACACTGATCCTGTCAAAACTTTAATAGGTTCATGGTACATTTCCTTTATAGTACGATTTTGAATAGAATCATCTCAAATTATTTTTGTTCCCTGAAACATGTGAAACATAAGCTGAGATTAATTATAAAAAATCTGAGCAACTAAACAGATGGACTTAATTTTACAACTATTTCTAATCCATCATATTGCCTTTGTTAATTGCTTATACACAGCTTTGAGCCACAATATCAGTAAAGAATAATTCAGTTAAGGGTTATCAGAATAGAATGGCTTTGCAATAGCTCAATATTTCTGATTCTTAGAAAACAGCTTTGGTATACAGAAGACTATAAAGAATCGCAGCAGCCCTGATGTTTAAGCAGATCCTCTTTATCTCCAGTTACATAAACACAACTAACAAATGGCTTAGTAGGCTTTTCTCTCCCTTGTGTTTCAGACTTTATTCCAAACATGAGAATTTTGTCTCAGAGAACTAGAGTTCTGCACAGTTGCTTGGTTTTGCTTCACATGAGTTTGATGTAACCAGATCACTCTGATGTTTATTCATTTGATTTCACTCATAGACTTCTCCTGAGATCCAAAATACCAGTGAAATCAAAATAAATTAATCCAAGATAGATGAAACTATCAGATCTTCCCATTGAAAAACCAATTCTGTTCTTTTTGTTTTTGTCAGGAGCAAAATTCTACTATGTGTTAAACAATCAATGTAAAAACAATAAAGCAAAAAAGACTCACAGTCCTTCTGCATTCCTTCTCTACTCACTATGTGAATTCATTTAAGAAAGTCAAACAAACAACAATAACAAAAAGGCAGTACAAAATCCAGAGTACTGCATCTGTATTTTTTTTTCATGGGTGAGGGAATGTTCCTATTGACTCCCAGGTATGTTTCACTATAAATGGATTTCATTTCTAACTCCTCTAACATTCACACAGTTTTCAATATACAGAGAAATCTGAAACCAAGCAAGCTTTTCTTAGTTTCTATTTTTCCTGGTGAACATTTTACATAACTATTGTGAAACGGTGTCTCCAGAAATTCCTCTCTTCGAGATTCCTTTTACTGGTCATAATATCCCTCCCAACTTGGAAATGTGAGCAGGCCTATATATTTCCCATTTCTTGACTGTTCTGGCAATTTTCCCTGTAAGGGAGGAAAAACCCTATAAAATTTCTTTTGGTCCCTCAGAGCAGAAACATCTGCTGGAGTCATAAGTAGGTTGCTGGCGGTGCTGCAGAGCCCCAGCCTGGAGTTGATTATCGCTGCTGCTTCACCAATGTCCATGTGCTCAGCAAGGAACACACTGAAAGTTTTCTGGGAAGACTCATTATAAATGGTGGAGACCTGGAAGAGAAGAAAGAGGGAAAAGTTCAAAGCTATTTTGGCCCGTGCATTTTATGAGTTTCACAAACCAAAATCATTAGACCACCAAACTGTTCAATTAGAAATCTAGGATTAAAAAAAGAAAATCAGGCCATTGCTTTCTGTAAATACAGCTGCTTGGCAAATGCAAATAAAGAGTGACAGATGGTTGGTTGTTGCTGTTGTTGTTGTTTTCTCCCTGCCAGAAAAAGCGCTAGTTATCCTAAGTGACATCCTGGAGAAAAGATTGGTTGCTGACCTGTCCATAAGATGCCAATTGCATGTTACCTCACAGAGGGGTTGGCAGGGTGGAGCATTTTCTGGCTTCTGTGCACAGGCGTTTTTATTTTTTGAAATAGTTTAACAGGTGCAAGGAACTTTATGTATGACAATGTACTGACTTTCTCCTAAAATAATTCACTCCACCCAATGTACAATATAACTAGTTGCAAGATTTTTGGTGTGCTGTCAATTCAGTTACTTAGATGAAAATAACCCTAGTTCTTTGCATCTTCCAAGAGATCTGACAATTTTATTTTTCCACCATCAGTTTTACTAATGCAATAGTTGACAGTGCAAAATGCTCTCTGTCAGTTTGATAAGAAACAAAGGTAAAGCAATATGAAGGGATTATATTGTAAAAATCTAATAATAATGATTACATTAGAATTTCAGTGCAGGCTTAATATGCAAACAAGAAAAGATTAAAAGGTAGTGGGCACTGGGAGAGTGTCTATGGAATAAAGTGCATTGGTGCAAGTGGAGGTGATAGTCTATGAGCAGGGGTTATCAAACTTGAATATGCACTAAAATTAGCAAGGGTTCATTAAACATACATTGTTGGGCCCTGCCCTCAGAATTTCTGATCCAGTAGATCCGGGGAGATGCCTGAGAATTTGCATTTCTAATTTCCCAGGTGCTGGATTTGCAGCTAATCTGGGGACTACACTTTGCAAACCATGGCTCTAAGAGATAGTGGGAAGAACCAAGTAAAAATTCCAGAGATTATTAACTCTAAGAGGGAGATTTCTCAGATTTCCAAGGTATTGGACCACTGTGGAGGAATTTTAAGTGTGTACCCCGAAAAACATTTTCTTATACTTAATCCATCCCTGTGGGTGTGAATTCATTGTAAATAGGGCTTTTTCATGAGGTTACTTCAGTTTAGGTGTGCCCAACTCAACAGGATGGGTCTTAATCTGATTCCTGAAGGCCTTATAGGGAAAGTCCCAGAGAGAGAGAAAGCCACAGGAAGTAGCCAGAAGCTGCAGGTCAATGGAAGCAAGAAGCTAATATTACCTTGATGATACCTTGATTTGGGACTTCTCCTAGACTCAAAACCATACACCAATAAATTACCATTGTTTAAGACAATCCATTGCATGATATTTGTTTTATCAGAGAGGAAACTAAAACAGTTTTAGGTACCTGAAAGTGGGATGCTGTCATAGGAAACATCTAAAATGTGTAAACAGCCTTGGAATTGATAAAGGCTGGAAGAATTATGATGTGCTTGATAGAAAAAGCCTAATTGCTTTGAAGAGACTGATGGTAGAAATATGGATGCTAAAGTTACTTCTGATGAGATCTTAGAAGGAAATAATGAATGTGTTACTGGAAACTGGAGGAAAAGTGATCCTTATTTTAAAGTGGCAGGAAACTTGAAGAAATTGAGTTCTGATATTGGATAGAAGTCAGAAGTTGAAAGTAATGAACTGAAATATTCACCTGAGGAGTTTTCCAAGCTAAATGTGCAAGATACAGCCTGGTTTCTCCTTGCAGCTTAGAGTAAAATATGAAAGGACAGAAAACTGAACTCTTAAGTAGGACAAAAACAGCTCTATAAGGGACCTCCCTGAGCTTTTGGAAGTGGGTTCTCATAGGACAGATCTTCATGTAAGGATTTAGCTAAACAAGCCTTTGCTAAAGAGAGTGTGGTTGAACATGGATCCAGTCGTTTCAGTGGAAGTCAGGATTGGTGGTGCAGTTATCCAGCAAGGCTCTGTGAAAAGTCTTTCAGTCTGATGGTTTGGATCCCTGTGAGCTACATGTGAAGTTGACAAGATTTTTGCAAAATTTAAATTAGCAGAATCTCAGCCAGCCTTACTGAAAGGGACAGAGAAGAGACAAATTGAAGGGAAAATAACTTCAAGGACAGAGCCATGGATGCTGAGGTTTGAATTGAATAGATCTCCTTGGGCCAAGACAATGGTCCTGCCCATGTGTGTGGAAAGGGCAGGTTCACCCTTGTATTTGGAGGGGGAAAGCCACCTGCCCCTGTGCTTGGGTGGGGTGGGCCTTGTGCCCTATTGTTCAGAATGAGTGCTGCTGTATCCAATGCTCAGAGAAGGTGGGGCCTTTGCCCTGACAATCATGGAGACACTGGCCACCATCTGTTGGTTAGAGGCTGTGGGACGTGTGCCCAGTATTTGTGGAAAGCCTGGTCACCACCCCAATGCTCTGAGAGAGAGGGTAAGGCCTGTGTCCTGGTTTTTGTGGAAAGCCTGGCTGCCATCCCTATGCTCAGAGAGGGTAGGGAATAAATGACCACATTTGGAGATAATATGGCTGGGAAAGTGTGGGAGAGAGAGAAAGTGGGGTATATGGGAATCCCTTATATTTTTGATGTAACATTTGTGTAATCTAAAGCTTCTTTAAAAGAATTTTTTTTTTAAAAATCAAAGAAAAAAGAGAAGATGAAAATAAATAAAATCAGGAATTAAAGAGGGGAGCATTACGACGACTCCACAGAAATAAAAAGGATCATAACAGAATATTATCAGCAACTCAATGCCAACAAACTAAACAACCTAGATGAAATGGACAAATTATTAGAAATGCACAACCTACATTAACTCTACAAGAAATACAGGAACTCAACAAACCAATCACAGGCAAAGAGATTGGATCAGTCATCAAAAATCTTCCAACAAAGAAACGTCCAGGACCAGATGGTTCACAGGTGAATTCTAAGAAACATCTGAGAATTAATACTAATCCTGTTTAAACTCTTCCAAAAACTGAAAAGGAGGGAAAATTGCCCAACACATTTTATGATGCCAATATCACCCATATATCAAAGCCAGGTAAAGATATTATAAGAAAAAGAAAATTACAAACCAATATTCTAATGAACATCAATGTAAAAATTCTCAACAAAATACTTGCAAATAAAATCCAATAGCATAAAAAATAATTATACATCACAATCAAGTGAGTTTTACTCCTAGTTTGCAAGTGTTCTTCAACATAAGAAAATCAATTAATGTAATATACCACATTGACAAATGGAAGGGAAAAAACACATTATCATCTCAATTGATGCAGAAAAGTCATTTGACAAAATCCAGCATCCTTTCTTGATAAAAATCCTTCAAAAGAGAGATATAGAAAGAAAGTTCCTCAACATAATAAAGGGCATATGTGACAATCCCACAGCCAACACTACTCTCAATAGGAAGAGGTTGACAGTTTTCCCCCTAAGATCAGGAAAATGACAAGGATGCCCACTCTCACCACTGTTTTTCAACATTGTGCTAGAAATTCTAGCTCAAGTAATTAGGCAAGAAAAAGAAACAAAAGGCATGCAAACTGGAAAAGAGGAAGTAAAATTCTCACTATTCACAGATGGTATGATCCTATATTTAGAAAATCCTGAAATACATACAACAAGGCTATTAGAGCTAATAAATCAGTTCAGCAAAGTGGCTGGATACAAGATCAACACACAAAAATCTGTAGCATTTTTATACACTGATAATGATCAAGCTGAGGAGGAAATCATGAAAATAAAAATTCCATTTACAATAGCAACAAAAGACTCAAATACCTAGGAATTAATTTAACTAGGAATGTTAAGGACCTGTATTCAGAAAACTACAAAATGCTGCTTTAAAAAAAATCAAGAAGATCTAAACACATTCTGTATTCAGGGATTGGAGACTAAACATTGTGAAGATGTCAACTCTACCCAAATTGATTTACAGATTCAATGCAATACCAATAAAAATTCCAATAGCCTACTTACAGAAATAGAAAGCTCAATTACCAAATTTATTTTGAAATGAAAGCGGTCCCAAATAGCCAAAAACATCCTTAAAAAAGAAGAGCAAGTCAGGGGACTCATGCTCCCTGACTTTGAAGAGTATTATAAAGCTACAGTGGTCAAAACAGCATGATACTGGCACAAAGATAGACACATTGATCAATGGAATATAATTGAGAGTTCAGAAATAGATCCTACTGCTATGGTCAATGATTTTTGATGTCTATGAAGTCTACTTTTCTGGGACAGAATGGTCTCCTCAATAAATGGTGCTGGAAGAACTGGATAACCATAAACAAAAGAATTAAAGAAGACCCCTATCTCACTTCATATACAAGAATCAACTCAAAGTGGATCAAAGACCTAAACATAAAATTCAGGACCATAAAACTCCTAGAAGGTGATGTAGGGAAACATCTAAAAGACCTTTTAGTAGATGGGGGTCTCTTAAAACATACACACAAAGCACCAGCAACAAAAGAAAAAATAAATAAATGAGACCTTCTCAAAATTAAACACTTCTCAAAGGATTTTGTGAAGAGGGTAAAAATCAGCCTACTGAATGTGAGAAAATATTTAGAAATCACACATCTGACAAGGGTCTAATATCCATGATAAATAAAGAGATTCTACAACTCAACAGTAAAAAAAGATAAATAACCTGATTTAAAAATGGGCAAAAGACCCGAAGAGACATTTTTCTAAAGAAGTACAAATGGCAAAAAGACACATGAAAAAAATGCTCAGCATCACTGGCTATTAGGGAATTGCAAATCAAAGCTACCATGAGATATCATTTCACACCTACTAGAATGGCCACTATTAACAGGACAGACTACTACAAGTGTTGGGGAGGACGTGGAAGGATAGGGAATGCTTAGTCACTGCTGGTGGTAATGTAGACTGGTACAGCTACTGTGGAATATTATTCAGCTGTAAGAAATGAAGTCAATGAAGCATATCACAACGTGCATGAACCTGGAGGACATTATGTTGAGTGAAGCAAGTCAGGATCAAAAGGACAAATATGGAATCACCAGATAAAAGAATGTGGTTAGAGCATGGAAAGCTCTAATCTGTGCAGAGTTTGGTCTGTGGAAAGTTTAATCTGTGCAGAGTTGGTAAAAATTTGTTTTTAAGAGTTTGGTAATGAATAGAAATGGTGAAAGTACATCATAGGATTTTAATCAGTAGCACTAACATATAGGTATGATTGTGGTTTTGTTTTTGTTTTTGGTTTTTGGAGTAATGAAAATTCTCTAATATTGATTAAAGTGATAAACGCACAACTTGGTGTTTATACCAAATGCCATTGATTGTACACTTTAGATACATTGTATGGTTTATGAACAAAAAAATAATACAGTGGACTAGGGGAAAATACACCAAAGATACGGACTATAGTTAGTAGTAATACTTTGACTTTGCTCTTTCATAATTTACTACAAATGTTCCACAGCAATGCAAGGTGTTTGCGATGGAAGATGTATAGGAACCCTGTATGATCTTATGCATATTTGTTTTGTAAGCTCACAGATTTTGCTGTACACTTAACTATTCACGTATGAGTGATATTCTTCAGTAAATTGCTTTTAAAATGAAAAAAAAAAAAATTGGAGGCCAAAATTGTAGTGAGATGATTTGTTCTCATTTTATTTATCTTCCCCAGGTTGTCAGTTAATATACCCTTTATTCACTGGGCCTCTCTGTATCTCTCTGTATCTCAGGATGAAATATGTTGTCTCCAATATGCTGTGCTTGGGGAAAACAGAAAACCATTCTTTTCAGAATGGCACAAAAATAAGAGTAAATTGTCCCTAGGAAAACATTTGAATAGACATGTTTATTAGCTTTCATCTGCATTTGTCCAAAACTTTACAGCATATATTCTGGCTTTTCAGAGCTTAGTTTGTTTGGTTGCTTGCTTTTATGTAATTGGCTACATTAGGTAATGCCATGTCACTCTATCTATCTATAATTATGAATGCATCTGTGTCAGCTTTCTATAGTGCCCGGTCTCCTCTCATGAGAGTGTGAGCAGTTTGAGGACAGAGATTGTTCTTTTGCAACTCCTTACATCCTTACCATGTGCTCTGAGGAGGACACTCATAGAGACTGATTGATTGAGTCATCAATGGTTGATGGGAGGCAAGGATCAAGCATTGCCTTTGAATGTGGCTCTGTGGAAACAATCTGAATATTTTGCAAAACTGCCTTATGTTCCACGTTCCAATTGGTATTAAATTCATAAATTATAAAGAGATTTAGCCCCTTTTTGAGTCCTATGTGTTAGAAAAAATGTTTTGGGGGCTTCCATTGCCAATCCTCTATTTTCCCATTTCTATTGCAGTTAACCCAAACAAAAATAACAATAAATAAGTAAATAAAAATCAGAGCAATATCAGTTGATAAGTGTTTTTTCTTTACCTGTGCAGCTCTGGAATGAACATTTTATGTTTTTTTTTAATTCAATTTGTTTTGCATTTAAGAGCCAGCATCCACATTCATATTAAAATGTCTGTTCAGCATGCCAATGTTAAAAGGGCATATTTCTGGGATTAAGCATTGGGGTAATTTTCTGTCTGTGGATAGGGTGTTCCCTATTTTTCCAATTGGCTATGAAAAAATGTTTCTTTGTTTAAAAAAATCAATAAATATAGTGATTTATATATAATGTGAAAACAAAGATGGTCAATCTAGAACTTTTTATAGCATGCACTTATCTCCTTTGATACTGCAATTTGTGCTTTGGAGGAAACTATTTCACGAATTCAGTGATCCTACATTGTTTATGTGTGTCAAGAGTAAATTTCACTCCACAGTCTGATTTTTCTCAATCTAAAAAAAGCTATCTCCTAACTCCCATTCTTCAAGGTGGTGAGAATGTTGATCACAGGCAAGCTTTAAGCCTACTCCTCCTTCCTTTTTAGTAAAGTGGCATAGATATCTAAATAAACATTTGTAATATAAAAATAAATGAGGAAAGGACTGTTAGCATTTAGTACAACATGAGAGCCTCTGCAATGTCCATTGCCCTTGCCTTCGAGGTCCATTTGAAGTCAGGCAGTTCTGCTGTAAATGGCAAGCTTGAAAAACATGGGTATTTGCTGAATCCGAGAGTATCAACACCTTCTGTCCAGACTCCCTTGGATGCATCTTATAGCCCTGTCACCTCTCAACTGGATTCCATGAGGTGCAAGAATGCTAATCTTAGTGGTTTTCCTAAACTTCTATGCCCTAACCATCTGGATGAATCTCCCATCCCCTGAATGCCAGCCATTCTTACCTCTACTCTCCAATTATCTCCTTTTATCTTGTCCTCATAAAAGGTCTCACATCTTAAATATCCATTGAGTGCTCTCCCCTAAACATGAAGCTATCCTCTCATTCCCAGGGTGTGGTTGGTAATTGATAATGATGTGCTAAACTCAATCCATTTTTCCCCATTAACTTTCTGTGTTATACATGTTTCTCAAAGCCTATAGCACATTATTACGAACCTTGAATAAATTAAATTTCCTAGTCTTTGATAGATTTCATAGATAATTTTGTAACCTGGTTTATCTAAATCAGGTTTGATAAATATATGAAACACTTGCCACTGTCCTATACTTGTTGGCCCATGACCACCATGCTGATTGATCCTAACACTCTGCAGTAATGAATCCCAAGTTGTTCTCAAACTCTTTTCAACATAATGCTCTAAAAACTACAAATTGTAGATTGAGGTTAATAACTTACCTAAAGAAAGCTTCATTTTATCCTATCTTTCACACCTAGTCCCTGTATTGCTTATTTTATTTTAAACTGATCTAATAAATAAACTTATAAATATATGTTATAGATGTTTGGTTGCTGGTTTTTTTTGTTTTGTTTTTTTTCCATTTTCATATAACAGTTAAGGTGTTTGATTCTGGTTGACAGGAGGAACTCATGAATATTAATGCTCAGTGATTCCGGCCCCTTACATCTTGTAGCTCCCCTCTAATTTCTATTGCATCATTACCATCTTCATCCAGGCAGTAAAGGAAGAGAGGGAGCATGGAGGAGGCAAACATTCATCTAAAAAACCTGTCCCAGAAATGACTTATATTTTCCCCTCTCAGATCCTATTGATGAAATCTAGTCACATGGACACACTTAACTTCAAGAGAGCCTGAAAATGTATTTTAGCCAGGAGCTCAGCTACAATCCTACTGTTATGGAAAGAGAGTGAACTTTGGTGGATAGCAAACAATATCTGCAAAAGGCACCTCTCTTCTTTGATGGCAGGTACTGCAACTAAATTCGGAAGACAGTGACTTTCTGGGTGTATTTCTTGTTGAACATCTTAGTATGTGGTTGTGGTTTTAGGGTTTGGATCATTGTGAAGCAAACACAGAGACAAATTTGGAAATACACTAAAAATAAGGATGAAGTAAAAAAAATTTTGTGCAAGGAAGCATATCAGTTTTCACTTGCTATAGGGTCAAAATTTCTCACTTGAATATAAGGGAGAAATGACTACTTATTTTCTAAAGAATGTACTGAAATTAAACCACCAACTTTTCATTAGAATATTTAGACTTATAAGAACAAGAGAAAGTGACATTTTGCAAAATTTTTAAAGATTTTTTGATAGCTTTATTTTAAAGATTTTATTTTAGGAAATTATCCAATCACTCCAAACAAGAAGAATAATTTCAAAGGAAAAAATTGCTTTGTATTCATTTTATTACACGTTATAAACTCTAAACCATAGAATGTTGATTATTTTCTATTTTCAATTCCATAGGTCCTAATATTTGAATATTAGAATGTTAGAGTAAGATGGATGTAGTAACATTTTCAAAGCCAATAAAGCTATTATATGAGGAATAATTATAAATACATAGGTCAACAGGACTGTCCGGGAAAAAAGGAGCCTGAAAGCACGATTTCCACAATATGTGCCTATGATCGTGTGCAAGAATCACAGACAATGCAAATAACATTCACAGTGTTTCTCTGTCCTGTTTTCCTCTCCCAGGTCTTCTAATTATTTATTAATTATTGTATTTATAAAATTAAAAAACACATGCAAACACACACATAGTCCAAGTTTTATATCAGAATCATAGCATTCATTGAAAGTTCAGCTATCAATATATCATCACACATAGAACCAGAAAATTACCAGAAAATTCTGAAATTGGATCCTGCCTTCAATCTTCTATTTTCCTATTATTATAAAAGGATTTCCTCACACAAGATGACAATCTAATTGAATTTTCAGGCTCTCAAGAAGGAAAAGGAAAACATTAATATTGCCTATTATTCTTAAATATTTGGTTAAATTATAACCCATGGTAATATTAATAGTAATTATACAATAATCTATATTTATTTGAGAACTCTATATATAAAGGCCTAAATTAGTATCTGTCTGGCATACAGAAAACACTTGATAAATGTCATTACTGTTAAATATTGAAAAGATGTAAAAATATGATGAACATGCTAGTTTTTATTGTTAAACAAATATTAAAAATGTAAAGGTGAACTCTACTATTTACTCTCATAAAAGCAACATGAGTGACTAACCTACAAGTGGTCCCCTATATCTGTTTGCTATACCAGTGCCTTATTAGGAAATGAAACACACACACTCTACACTCAGCACATGAGAGCTTTGCCAGAACAGAATATATTAAGCTTCATCAAAATGCTTTTGGAGTCCGTGAAATGCTCTGCTACAAGGAAGCCACACCAGAAGCAATTATTAAGTGACTGCAGAGATAAATGTAGCTATTAATACTGCACACCTGCAGTTCTTCCCTCCGCACTTTGATCTAACAGATGATGATTTGTAATGGCACAACCTCAACACCCACCCACCTGTAGTTTATTAGGAAATCAGCCAAGTAACAGTATTGCTTAGTTACCAGCAGCAGGGAGATAGACGTGCAAAGAGTCGATTTTTGTCATTTCACAGGTGAAACCTTCATCCGGAAATCACCCTTAGCACCTGTGCTGCCCTTATCAACACACAACTTTGCCAGTGATATGCAAATTAAGCATCTCAACAGGCATATGCCTCTTCCTATTCAAAGACTCTGAGTTTATGGATTACTGTATAATTTTTGAAAGAGATATAAGAATAAATTACTTTTCCACAGTGTGTGTTTGCCCAGTTTATGCCCCAGGAGAGTAAACCATATTATGCATTTTCCCTTGATTAGTGATTTTCACACACTATTTAGACTTCATTTAAAAGTAGGGCCTTTGGAGATTTTTTAAAACATGAAACAAACACATAACTGCTTATTTAGCTGCAGGAGAGACACTATAGGGGTCCTTCAGCATTAAACAATATGGAAAAGAAATCATTGCCAGACAAAAATTTCAGTTGACACACAGCCTTTGCATTGACCTGCCATTCTTATTTATTAGACTTGACTCAGCTTTTATTTACAACAAAATTCCCTCACTATGAACTAGAATTATAGAAGCAGAGACAATTTTATGGTTATGTCTTTAACATTTTGTTGTCATTGAATTAGTATAAGGCCAAAGGAACAATAGACAAAAAACACCAGAAGCAGCAGAAAAATAAGCAATTTCAAACCAAAACTGTACTTCAAAGTATAGTAAGCCTGCTAAGATTTTGTGAAAATTTAATAGAGTGTCTAACTGGCAACCAAAATAGATATAAAACACATGACATGTTTTTAAAAGCATCTAAAGTAACATATAATCAATCTCTCCTCTTTGTGGAATCTGTTTCCATTCGTGGATAATATTCTCATCATTATAATTAAAATTCCAAAATCATGAGAAAGGGTTACTTTTTAGTCTGACAGATTTCATCTAGATTCATTGCCAGCTTTAATTGGAAACTTTCGATATTGCCCCATTTTTTTTTCTCTGTAGACCTGTTTTACTTTTCCCATCAGAAAAAAATGAGATTATCCCTTAAGCCACTTTACAATTGTTTTTCTGGTCATCTCGCTTGTGATGTGAAACCACTAAGTAAAGATTTCTTCATAACTTGGTATTCACAGACTTCCATGACATTTTCATTAGTTGCAAGAAAGAAAATCAAATTCAGTGATTCAAATCTGATAGCTTCACATATGAAGCACACCCACCTTGTCTAAATTGAGTTCATAAAAGAAATCTTTGATACATATCCAAATGTCTTAGTTAAGAGAGGCTGGTTTCTTCTGTGGGAACAGAAACCACGAAATTTTAGTGGCCCATGTAACACAAAGGTTTATTTCTTCGTGTCCGTCACAGGTCAACTGGGGACTCTACTCCCAGCAATATTCTCAGCATGGGGCAGACCCATCAGCTTGGGAGGATATATAACTGTATCACTCAAGAGGGATCAATGAATGATGATAACATTTATTACATTCTAGTCTATTTTCATTACTATTTGATAATAATTGTTTTATAAATAGGTGAAAGCATATAAATTTTCCTTATTTGAGATACCCACTAGTCAATCAAAGTAAAAAGTAGATGATAGATATAGATATAGATACAGATATACCAGATATAGATATGCAGTGTGTGCCAATTGTACCAAGACTACACATACTGACTTACGTGTACTATATAGAAGCAAAGTATATGAAAGGCAGAGAAAGTATGCATTAAAGACTTTTGAGAAGAGCAAGAAAATTGATAAAAGTATTATATAAATCAGTGAAAAAAAATTTGTGGGAAGATAGATTTAAATCCAAAGAGCAAGATCTTAAATTAATTTCTACTTTTAAAACTAATATTTAAAACTCCATGATGCTCTTGATTTTATAGCTAAATGAAAATAAATCATTCATCATATATGTCTATTTTCCAAAGATTTTCTAAAGATATTTCTAAAGGTAAACATCAGATTCTGCTTATATTTAACACAAGCATTTCATTTAAAAATATGGTATTTCCATTTAAATACTTAAATTTGTTTAAATACTAAAATTAGTATTATAATACTAAAATAGGCATTATATAGTCTGTAAAATCTCTTTCTAAGAGGTTAATTCATGTCTATTTAGGTATATACATAATTAATGTTCAAGATTATAAATTGGGAAAAATTTGATCTAAGCATACCTGATTTCATTTATTTATTACTGCCTAAAAAATCACGCTTATATTTATTGGCCTAAAAAACAGTCATTCTATTGTTCACAATTATGTGAGTAAAGAATTGAGTCAGGGCTTGTAACCATTGGGGAATTTGATGTAATTATGAATTCCAAAAATATAATTGGATCATGCCTGTAATCTGATCTGTAAATCTGGGCATGATTGAATTATGATTAGGGCGTTGACTGGGCCATGTCAGTCAGTAGGGTGTTGAGCCCCACCCCCTGGTGGGTGGGGAATTGAATATAAAAGGCAAGGCCAAGAACAGAGTTGAAGCAGTCTTT